>WNNJ02001139.1:5000-10460 GCA_012934845.2 Pomphorhynchus laevis | reverse complement strand
CTTCACAAGTATATTACAATTCGATATAATCATAGTATTATATTACTATATTCTACCCGTCAATCATTTAAATTATTTCCTTATTTGAACATTGGCATAGTCGAATCATTATTGTTAAATGTATTATGCTCATCAATACATTTCTAACTAACCCCTTTTACCCCCCTTTCCCGATAAACAAATATTCGCATTATTCAATGGTTTTCCTTAGAATATACTGCATGTTTTAAATATTTGACCTGAATTTATATTATTTACTACATTTTGTATTACTGCTTGTACTTACCACATATTCCCCCTCCCGATATATATTAATTTGATCTAATCAGTTTTTATTAATATTCTATCCTTTATCAATATTTGAACATTGGCCCAGTCGAATCAATATTATTAAATTTATTATGAACAACAATTCATTACCTACTAACCCCTTTACCCCCCGTCCCCGATAAACAAATATTCGCATTATTCAATGGTTTTCCTTAGAATATACTGCATGTTTTAAATATTTGACCTGAATTTATATTATTTACTACATTTTGTATTACTGCTTGTACTTACCACATATTCCCCCTCCCGATATATATTAATTTGATCTAATCAGTTTTTATTAATATTCTATCCTTTATCAATATTTGAACATTGGCCCAGTCGAATCAATATTATTAAATTTATTATGAACAACAATTCATTACCTACTAACCCCTTTACCCCCCGTCCCCGATAAACAAATATTCGCATTATTCAATGGTTTTCCTTAGAATATACTGCATGTTTTAAATATTTGACCTGAATTTATATTATTTACTACATTTTGTATTACTGCTTGTACTTACCACATATTCCCCCTCCCGATATATATTAATTTGATCTAATCAGTTTTTATTAATATTCTATCCTTTATCAATATTTGAACATTGGCCCAGTCGAATCAATATTATTAAATTTATTATGAACAACAATTCATTACCTACTAACCCCTTTACCCCCCGTCCCCGATAAACAAATATTCGCATTATTCAATGGTTTTCCTTAGAATATACTGCATGTTTTAAATATTTGACCTGAATTTATATTATTTACTACATTTTGTATTACTGCTTGTACTTACCACATATTCCCCCTCCCGATATATATTAATTTGATCTAATCAGTTTTTATTAATATTCTATCCTTTATCAATATTTGAACATTGGCCCAGTCGAATCAATATTATTAAATTTATTATGAACAACAATTCATTACCTACTAACCCCTTTACCCCCCGTCCCCGATAAACAAATATTCGCATTATTCAAATGGTTTTCCTTAGAATATACTGCATGTTTTAAATATTTGACCTGAATTTATATTATTTACTACATTTTGTATTACTGCTTGTACTTACCACATATTCCCCCTCCCGATATATATTAATTTGATCTAATCAGTTTTTATTAATATTCTACCCTTTATCAATATTTGAACATTGGCCCAGTCGAATCAATATTATTAAATTTATTATGAACAACAATTCATTACCTACTAACCCCTTTACCCCCCGTCCCCGATAAACAAATATTCGATGTATTCAAAGGTTTACCTTAGAATATACTGCATGTTTTAAATATTTGACCTGATTTTATATTATTTACTACATTTTGTATTACTGCTTGTACTTACCACATATTCCCCCTTCACCGATAAATTATAATTCGACATAATCATAGTTTTCATTAATATTTTACCCGTCAATCATTTTCACTTTATCCAAATTTAAACAATATTATTCATATTTGAACAATCATTTACACTTTATCTATATTTGAACAATATTATCCATATTTGAACAATGGTCCAGTCGAATCAATATTATGAAATATAAGATGAACTACAATACATCATGTACTAAGCCCTTTTACCCCCTCATATTTGATATAAAAATGTTCACAGTATTCAAAGGGATCCCTTATAATTATACTACTGGTTAATCACATACTTTTTCTAAATTTTTACTGAAATTAATGTTTTGAACTACGCTATTTATTACGGTTTTTACTAACCCATTATTCCCCCTTCACGTTGATGCCCGATTATCTTACCTCTGTGTAGTTCCATTTACATTATTAAACTCTATACCTTCTTTAATACCGCACTATTATGTATATTTTAATATACGTTATAGTTTGTCGTACTATAATGTATAGTGCGTTGTACTATTATGTTTAGTGCGTTGTACTATAATGTGTACTATACCTTGAAAAGACGAAATGTAGAATATCAAAATTATCATACTTTATAAACACTATTCTACTTACAAATTATGTTCATTTCGTAAATATCCGAACGGTAACTATGTAGATCGAGTCTTAATTTGATTATTATTTTAGTCGAATAATATTATGTTAATAAATAGCTTTTTCCAAGAATGAAATCTCTCTTTTGTTCAATTGTTAATTTGAAATATTTGATGAATATCTATAGATGAAAATATTGCTTATTCGTTAGATTAATATTATTGATTTATATATTCACCGAACCGATGGATGGAAAATATTAAACATAAGATTGTTGTAACCGTCTATAAATCTATTCCTATACTAAAAAATAATTACATTTATTAAATATTAATTAACACTTTTAAAATTATATTCATATGTTTAAAAAATTTATTCGTATATCAAATATTAACTAACGCCATGGAAAATTTTAATTTGCAGTCATAATATTATGTTAAACCTACTCTTAACTTAGATCATATTTGTTTTTGCAAAATTAGTGAAAAGACGATTTGCAGTGTAAATGATATTGCTTTCTATTTATGAGAGCTAATATTTAAATTTTGCATTTTAAAATAAATTGAGAATCGATGAACTAACGTAATATATGAAATTATGTGAAAAACGACATTGCATACATGATTGCATTTTATAACACACATTGAACATTCAGCGTACACTGTATTTTTTATATTTACGTCTAAATAATATAAATTAGCAAAACATTTCAACAGTAAACATCTTTTGCAAAATTAGTGAAAAGACGAATTGTAGACTAACAAAATTGGTAAATTTAGTGAAAAGACGAATTGTAACATTTCAGCAAAGTTGAGAGTGCGCAGTGTGTGCTCTCAAGTGATAGTGTTGCAATGCACTGGTTGGCTAGCAATACATAAGTGGTTAATGATGTTGAGGAATCAATGTCTAATGAAATGCGGTGCATACGGGTAAATATTGCATCTAGTCATGGCGACTAATAATGCAAGAGGTGTCAGTTATGTGACAGTGATTACTGTTACATAGAAAAGTGTACAAAGGCAGTTGTATACTATAGCGATGTTGATTAATCAACATATAACGATAGCGGTGCATAAACATAGTGCGTTTAATCAATGATTAAGGGTACACATAAACGGTGAATAAACGTTGGGCAGATTGGAACACGTTGATAATTTAGCAAATACTACTTTTTGCTGTTGTACGGGGAGCAACAATGAGAGGATTACCTATCAATTGAACGTGATGGGTTCATGAAGTGGTATTATTGAATTGTATGTAGCAACACCTAGTGTGTTGTGTCTAGCATGATGAAAAATAATCCTGTGATACGGGATTAAATGTCTATACCTGGTTGATCGTGCCAGTAATTATACGCTTGTCTCAAAGATTAAGCCATGCATGTGTAAGTGCATACCAGATATGGTGAAAACCGCGAATGGCTCATTACATCAGTCGTAGTTTATGGGACAATATGACAGGTGGATAACTGTGGAAAATCTAGAGCTAATACATGCACAAAAGTCCTGACGCAAGAAAGGACGCATTTATCAGATCAAAGCCAACGTTTTCGCAAGAAAACAAAATTGTGACGACTCTGGGTAAATTTTCGGATTGCCCCGCCTAGAGCGGGCGACGTTGATTGCAAGTGTCTGACCTATCAACTTTTGATGGCAGTCGATATTACTGCCATGGTTGTAACGGGTAACGGGGAATCAGGGTTCGATTCCGGAGAGAGAGCATGAGAAACGGCTGTCACATCCAAGGAAGGCAGCAGGCGCGCAAATTACCCAATCCCCGATCGGGGAGGTAGTGACGAGAAGTAGCGATGCCGCAATCTTTTGATTCGGCAATTGAAATGAGAACAATGAAAGAATTTTATCGAGAATCTATTGGAGGGCAAGTTCTGGTGCCAGCAGCCGCGGTAATTCCAGCTCGAAAAGCGTATGTTAAAGTTGCTGCGGTTAAAACGCTCGTCGTTGGACATCAGGAAATGGTCCGTGGACGGCCTAGAGTCGCTACCACGGATTCACTCCTTTTTATGCCAGTTCATCGTTGATGCACTTTAGTGTGTGTCGCGGTAGAAGGTCAATGTCACTTTGAGAAAATTAGTGTGCTCAACGCAGGCTTTATGCTTGTATAATGCTGCATGGGATGACGGAATAGGGCCTCGGTTCCGTTTCGTTGGTTTACGAAAGCAGAGGTCATGATTAATCGGGACAGACGGGGGCATTCGTATTGCGGTGCTAGAAGTGAAATTCTGTGACCATCGCAAGACGGACAACTGCGAAAGCATTTGCCAAGAATGTTTTCATTAATCAAGAACGAAAGTTAGAGGATCGAAGACGATTAGATACCGTCCTAGTTCTAACTGTAAACTATGCCGACTGGGGATTCGCCAGTGCAATTTAGCTTGGCGAGCACCCTCCGGGAAACCAAAGTGATTGGGTTCCGGGGGGAGTATGGTTGCAAAATCGAAACTTAAAGGAATTGACGGAGGGGCACACCAGAAGTGGAGCCTGCGGCTTAATTTGACTCAACGCGCGAAAGCTTACCCGGTCCGAACACCGTGAGGATTGACAGGTTGAAAGCTCTTTCTTGATCCGGTGGGTAGCGGTGCATGGCCGTTCGTAGTTGGTGAAGTGATTTGTCTGGTTTATTCCGATAACGAACGAGACTCTAGCCTACTAATTAGCGTAGCGATTGTTCGTCGTTACAATGCTTCTTAGAGGGACAGGTGTTGCTTAAGCACACGAAGTAGAGCAATAACAGGTCTGTGATGCCCTCAGATGTTCGAGGCTGCACGCGCGCTACAATGGAGGGCACAAAGCGCACTACGCATGTCGGAAGATATGCGGAATCGTAAATAGCCTTCGTGACTGGGATCGGAGATTGAAATTATTCTTCGTGAACGAGGAATTCCTAGTAAGCGCGAGTCATTATCTCGCGTTGATTAAGTCCCTGCCCTTTGTACACACCGCCCGTCGCTACTACCGATTGAATGATTTGGTGAGGTCTGTGGATAGGTGTCACGGGGCTAACCACCCTGTTGATCTACCTAGAAGCTGCCCAAGCTTGAGCGTTTAGAGGAAGTAAAAGTCGTAACAAGGTTTCTGTAGGTGAACCTGCAGAAGGATCATTGACGCTGAAACCACCTGTATAGGTGGGAACAATCTTGACTGTTACTTCTGTTGTTAACTGATTG
>WNNJ02000114.1:0-28792 GCA_012934845.2 Pomphorhynchus laevis | reverse complement strand
ATCTGTTTGACAACTATCTGGCTTGCAGTGTACTGTCAAAAATTCTAAATAATTATGGTATCATTTTAATAGTTGATAAGATCCATTATTGATAAAGAATTATTGGAGCTGGATCATATACTCGACATCAACAAAATGAAATTTTTATAAATAGTGAAGATATAAAATAATTTAAACATTTATATCTTAATTTAAATTGTTATAAAATTGTTGAAAATGTCGTCATGTATTTAAAAAAGTTCAAGCAACTATTGGCATTTATCAAATCATATTGCAATCAGCACAAATCAAAATCAAGGTATTCACTCCTAGATTTCTGATAAAAATTATATGCATCTCGTTTAAATACCATGTAATTGTCAGGAAATCCACAAGTAAAAATTATTTCTAAATATTAGACGTGACTTGAAAACGGAAAGAAATATGGACGTAAACTAAACATTTAAATTACTATTTATAATTCTTAATTCGTAATTTACAATCTCAACTTCATTTATAATTATATAGTATTTGTACAATATTAATATTTAAATAATATTTAATATTTGTTAAATAATTTAATATTTAACAAATATTTTATCTAATTAGATATCTAATTTATCTAACAAGATATCTAATTTATCAAATTTATCTATTTTTAATTTAAAACTTAAAATTACTTCAAAAATTGAGACAAATATAAAGAGAAATACATGTTGAATTAAATGACATAATTAACATTTGAATTAATTAATGTTGGATTAACATTTTCCTACAAGTAATTCTTTGTAAAATTAAATTCTTTAAAATTAACTATAAATGAAGTCGAACAAAATGATAAAATGCTACGTGCCATTGTTTCACAGTCGGATACGACAGGATACATGAAACTTGTATTCTGTACTACATATAAAGATTGATCCTGCTGCAAAGGAACTATCAAAGGAGTTCCACATATTCCAAAGGCTTCCAAACAAATAATAAATATCTAACAAATTGCTGAAAGTCCTTACTTTGAATGCTCGTCCGTTGTACAGCGCTAAAGCAGTTATCCAAATATACTATGATTTATAAAACGATTAATTAATGATTAAATGACATTTTCATATTTAAATGAAATAAATTAGTACAGCTGCATTAAACTGTAAAGCGTTAGTGAAGAAATAAATTAATACAACTTTATCGATATTTTAAGTGCTCCCATTTCACTTTTGACAATATTTCTTATCGAAATATATTATTCTAGAATCTATTCTAGAATCGATATTTCTTATCGATTATTGTAAAACAATCGTATTTAAATCGATTGTTTAATCAATTTTTAAATTTTTAAATAATTTTTTTTATTATCTTAAATAATCATTTTTATAATCGATTATTGAACAAAGTGATATTTATTATTTTCAGAAGATAATAACATAATAATGATTTTAGACATAATAATATTGAGATTTACTAAGACCACTTTGCCTTTCAGCTTGGTTCAAACTAACAAGGACAAACAGATTTGCAAATAAATTGGAAAAATTGAATAGAAAATGCTGCAATAAACATTCAAAATAGTTGATTGTTGAATATCAAATCACTATAATCAAAATTAGGTTATGGGCATGCTAACCGGTCAATACTACTGAGTGATATTTTGATAAGTATACGCATGTAAAGACGTGAAAATGTGATTGACAACATTCAAAGACAATTACAAGTCAAAGATCTTTCATGAATCATAACGCCTTTCACACAAATTTTAACGTGATATCCATGTAATGATGCACGCCAAATAAGAGATCTCTTACTATAAAATGGATTTCTCCAATTCGTTTGAATTAGGGAAATTACATTATATTCAATGAGTATAAACATGAGTACTCATACTCAGGGTCTAAAAGTGCGCTCTTATTTCAAGATTTGAATATTTGAAAGAAATTCACGGGTAAGATGATACCATTAAGATTGCTAGATATGTTGCGACTAATTTGCGACTCCCGAGATGGTACCTACTATCTTGGCGCATTTGTTTTGAATATGAGAGGTGAATGACTATCTTGATGCCATTAAGATTGCTAGATATGTGTAATTAGAACAAAATTATAGTTGTACATTGTCAATAAAATGTTGGTCAGAGCGACAGATGATCGCCTCTACGAAATTGTATCACTTTTGTTTTACTTATATTAATCAACAATTCAATATCTTTACAATACGCAGATAGGATGCCTAACGCGGTTTGTCCGGAACTAATATCAGAGCACACAATTGCTAAGTCATCAGCATACAGTATTGAAGTTGTATCGCCGTTAATTTCTCTCAGCGTAGTAGGGAGATCCATTAGAAATAATAAAAAGAGAAGAGGATTTAAATAGTCGCCTTGCAACACATCTCGACTTGCGATAATCGGTGGCGAATAGTTAAAGCCATCATACACTCTCATTTTCCTGTAGAATATCATGTAGTAGCGAAAGCAGCCTACTATGAATACCAAACTTACAAGTTAACTTAGATAACAGCAGCGACCTATTTATAGAGTCAAATGCTTTGGCAAAATCTACGAAAATGGTATAAAGTTGTTAGCTCTTAGAACGCCTCATCTTAATACAAATCAACGCTTATCTCTCCTCATCCAATCTGTACCCTCCTTTCCAATCCGCTTTCCGCTCTAATCACTCGACAGAAATCGCATGCATAAAAGTGTACAACGACTTACTCATTTCTCGAGACAAGGCTCTATATAGTGTTCTCATATCCCTCGACCTCTCCTCCGCATTCGACATTGTCGACCATTCCGTCCTCCTTTCTCGCCTTCGTTATGATTACGGCTTTTCTTCCTCTTCCGTATCTTGGTTCGCCTTATATCTATCCGACCGTTCCTTCCGGGTCTGTTCTAATTCATCATCCTCCCCTCCCATCCCTATTTTTTGCGGGGTTCCACAAGGTTTAGTCCTAGGTCCTCTGATTTTCTCTCTTTTGCTTGGCGATCTCTCTCCATTTATCAAACCTTACTCCTTTAACGTCATGCAATACGCCGATGACATTCTAATCTATGCTCATGCACCCACACATCGCATACACGATATCGGCATTTCTGCCTCCAACTGTCTTTCTTCTATCTACAAACGTCTCTCCAATCTCCATCTCGTTCTAAACGCCGAAAAGTCCAAAATAATGTGGATCCTTCCCCGTAAACCAAGCATATCTCCTCCCATTGTATCTTTTGCCTCATCGATCATCCCTATAGTCCACAATCTCACTTTCTTAGGCTTCCATTTCGATAATCACCTTTCCCTTAAACCCTTCGTCCGTGACAAGGTCCGCTCATCTAACCTAATTCTCCGTGACATCCGCCGTATCCGCCTCCTTATCGACTTCCGTTCTTGTATGTCTCTTCTTTCATCGCTTCTTTTCCCTAAAATCGATTACTGCCTTAGCCTTTTCGCCAATTCTCCAAAATCCATCATCCTACCCCTACAACGAATAATCAACACCGCCGTTCGAGTGCTCTTTCGTCTCCGTCGCTTCAACCGCACATCCACATATTTTGCCCAACTTTCCTGGCTCACCATCCACATCCGCATCAAAACTCCGCCTTCTTCTCGTTACCTTTCGTCTCATCGCTGTCGGCTCCCCATCGTTCATCAACCTTCCTTTCTTAGACGATACTCGACCCAACTCGCTATCGCTTCGTTCCTGTCATACCCTCTTACTCCACGTTCCTAATTACTCCAACAACTACGGTCTCCGATCCTTCCTCGTCGCCGCCTCAATCGCCTGGAATCAACTCACTCTCGACGTCCGCCGCGCTCCCTCCTTTATCACATTCAAACACCTCCTCCGTTCACACCTTCTCGACACCTGATTCACAGTTCTGTTTTGTTGTGGTCATGTAAGCGTGCGCTGGCACGCATTTGCCACGTTAAAATAAATTCTTTTTTTTACCAAATTAAGTAATTATAATATGGTTTTGAAGAGTGAACCCGCTTCATCATCGCGTGCGTCTACGTTTATGACAACGCGACCTTATGGTTTTCATACACTTTTGTCTCGCTGGTCGAATGGTGGAGGCCTGTGCGCTGCAAACTCTATGTACGGGAATCAAACTTCGAGCATGCACTCTCTATTGAGTTCTCTGTAAGCACACGCCAAAGCCACACGATCGCCATAGGCACCTTAACACACGAACTTACACTTCTTAAGTGTAAGTTCCACGCAATTTATTATTTTTATAAGTTTACTTATTTTTATAAGCAAATTACAATATTGCGTGGAACTTCTACTGAAGAAGGGCTGTGCCCGAAAGCTATGAAAATTTAAATAATATACACTGTTTTTTTGCTTTAATTGTGCTAGTTTTAACTAAACCAACAATATATATGACAAATACTATTATAATAGTAAGTCACCATTTAGTATAAATGCCGTATTTCGTAAAAAATCCTGGACCGTTGTCTACTCAGCACATTCGTGCATTACTATTATACTAGCCGTATCCATTTAGGATCCAACGAGTGCAGCGACAATTCAGCAACAACCTCTGCCTAGTGTTTAAGGATGGTCCGCACAGCAATTCGATCTGGTTAAGAGCGAAAGCCTCAGACAATTAAGCAAAGTGTAGAAAACGCCTTTATTCACAATGTCACACAGGCAACCGAAACGACCAGTGCGTACCTCATTCTACTGATGAGTGTTGCCGGGTACTCATCATTTCGATGCTAAAGTGGTCGTCTAGAAGTAACATGGTGACTGAAAGTCGTGAATCGAAGTCCAGTCTATCAAGCAACACCATATTAAATATGTGGTGTATGTTTAATCCGTGAGAATTGTCAGACATGACTTGCCCAATCCACCACATTCACTGCGTTTTCTATCTTTGTTATTATCAAGGTCTGATTGAATAATACTGTAATTATATCCCGGATTTTTACTAATCCTTTTATATTTTTCAAATATAAAAGGATTAGTCAAATCGGCGTTGCTCGAGATTGTCGTGATGACAATTCTTTCAAAATATTAATAGATTTTCAAATCGAGCAAACGAAAATTTAATTTGTTATTAGCAAAAATAGCTTTCGGGATTTCCCCTTCTTCAGTTTACAAATTATCAGTGTTACTCACAATCGTTTTCGCTTACACTTATATTGTACATTGTACACGGAAGAAGCAAACATAAAATCAGAAGATAGAACAACAGGAAAGTACAATGTCACAGTTTAAAACCGTGTTCAGTGTTTAAACTTTTGTCGGTCATGAGCTGACCTATCCAAAATTGCTCTGCTTTCCTGCGGTCGTAGTTGTCACTAACGGCTGTTATTAATTTTGTGACCATATTGTGATTTGGATTTTCTATCATATGTCTGACAGCACCGTCGTTATTTAAGCGTACAGCTGTTAAGTCTGCCCTTCGGTTGTTGGCCCTGATGTTGAACGATGATCCTGTTTGACCTACATACTGGGCGGGACAGCATACACACTCGTGTATATACACTGCGCCTTTTGTCTGGCATTCTAATTCACTTTTTACTCTATATATTGAGTTTGTGATTGAGCTTTTAAATGTGGTTGCGCTTGTCATTTGGCGACAACATTTGCAGCGTGCACGACCACATGCTCCACTGATGTTGCCTGTTATTCTGTTTGTTTTCCAAGTTGGAGCGACAATATTGTGAATTGATAGTCCTCCTTTGAATCCGATGCGTGTCTAAGGATGATCTGTTGTTGGTCAGCTGACATTATTGACAACACTGTTGATATTCTTCTGAATGCGTATTATTGCTAGATGTAAGGTGACAGCACAATTGAATATGTTGTCATTCGACTGTGTTCTTTCGCGAATATTAAAAAGATTGTGACGTCTTTTAAATATTCAAAAAAAAATCCCGAAAAAGGAATTCGTTGTGTATTCAATGTAGTTGACGACTGAAACTGGCTTCGATCACCGAACTGCAGGATCCATGTACCTTCTAGACGGCCACTTTAGAATCGAAATGATAGTGTACTCGACAACACTCATTAGTATAATTAAGTACCCACTGGTCGTTTCGGTTGCCTGTGTGACGGTAAAAAAAAGGCGTTTCCGACACATTTCTTAGACGCCTGAGGCTTTCGCTTTCGAGCCACGACATTTTCTGTGCAGACCATCTCTATCTACTCAGCAGAGTTTGTTGCTGACTGTAAGTTTCACTTGTTAGATCCAAAACTGGATTCAGCATATAGAATGTTCTTGTTCGAGAGCGAAAGCCTCAGTCGTTTAAGAAACTTGTCGAGCAAATTGTCGAGACGTCAAACAAATTACACAGGAAATATAAAGGTTTTGTTAATATACGATTTTATTTATGGTAGTTGTTCCTTATAACAACGTAATTTCATTATTTTCGTAGTTTCCCTTTAAATATATTTTGCTGAACTACTTTGTACCTTTATATATAAACTGAAGTGTAATAAACACCCGAAACTAGTTTTTGAAATAAAAAGTACGTATTTTATTTGGTTAAAATATTTCTAACTCAATATATATATATATATATATATATATATAATTTATTATAAAATATAATATATATTCGTATAATTAGAAATTATATCTATTGAACCGTCACGTGCGATCCCTGTTTTTAAATTAATTTTAATTTTTAATTTACAAATTTCAAATTAATTTTAATTAATTGTTTTTTGCAAAACGTTTCTCTTCTTCAATGACAAAGCTTTTAAAAGTTATGTCACTGAAGAAGGAAAAACCCGAAAATGTTTTGAAATAATTTGCAAAAGAAAAAAGCTTGGTTATTTAATATTTAATAAAAAATACGTATTTTATTTGGTTAAAATATTTCCAATTCAATATAAATAACTTTATATTATAAATTGAGATTTTATGATCTTTATAAAAATTAAATTGAAACATTGGCTTGTATACATGAATTACCTTAACATCATAAATTAGCAAATAACTTTTCTTCATGCAATTCATTCGGTAACGGTCAGATCAAGCGTTACAACTGTGCTTTATAGAGTGATATACTTAAATGGCCCAGATATTTTCACAATATGAACGCTTAGATAATTTCAAACGGAACAATTTATAGTCGAAATGGTCAAATATAAACAAAAGTTAAATTGACTACCCATTGACTACAAACCTGAATTGATTGTAATGGCTAGTAGTTACCAATGGCTGATTTTGCCATTGCGTGCATGTGTCACTCAGTGACGGCCCGTATTTCATTAGATCAATGTTCATCTATAAATTATAAATTTATCTATGCAGTCAATATCAATGCGTTTTGGCATCATTCGTTGATTGACTTATCAATCTAAAAATTATTGTATCCGGAATGACCAAAAAATATACATAAATGACCAAAAATATACATAATCATTCTATAAGTAGATAAGGTTGAATACACCATGATAATGTAATCAATTGGAAACAAAATCATCGGTACTAGGTTTACAAAACTAATCTCGTAGTCGACCTCCTAAAAGCAGTGATGTCAATACTGTTCCAAATTCAACTTTAAATCAATTAAGAAATGACGAGATACGTTTACCTTGCGATCAAGCAAATACTATTGATTATATTACGCGACAAGTGGGGGTGTGATGAAATATGTTGCAATGTTTGGACAACTGTTTGCTACCAATCGGCTGATAAACCTGTATTTTCAGCTCGCACATTTTATGTGGTTTTTGCTGTGCCTCACTTTACAAAAATGTTGACAGTGCATCCTCGGTTCCGCCTACACGAAATATAGATAAATCATGATGCACGTATCTGTACATATTGGAAAATTGCCTTGTATTATCAGCAAAGAAGACCCTATGAGTGCTTCAATATACATTGATTTGACTCATAATGGTTTGCCTCAATCTACTAAGTCAACATAAAGGATTGTTATAATTATTCCTTCGACAAGTACAGTGGACATATATTCCGTCATCAAACAAGATTGAAATAATTGAATTAAAATTAGGATATTGACGAATACCGAAGAATCCATTAAGAGAAACGATGGTAATATGAATGATTGAGTTACTAATAGTCGAACAAAAACTTATAATCGTCGAGTAATACATACTACTTAAGTAAGTACTTTCTCGGGTAGTGCATTTCCCCACCAAAATATAACTGATAGGCAACAAAATCTTAATATAAGTTAGTATTATTCTCAGCGAAATCTGCTATTTTATTTAAAACAAAAGTCAATTAAAAAGAATTTATTTTTAATATAAGTTATAGTATTATTCTCAGCGAAATCTGTTATTTTATTTATAAAAAAGGCAATTAAAAAGAATTTATTTTAACGCGGCAAATACGTACAGGCACACGCTGACAAGACCACAACAACACCAAAACACAGAAGTCTAAATCATGTGTCGAGAAAGTGGGAACGGATGATGTATTTGAATGTGATAAAGTAGGGAACAGGCAAACGTCGAGATGAAGCTGATCGCAGGCGAGGCAGCAGCGACGAGGAAGGATTAGAGAACGGAGTTGTTGGAGTAATTGGAAACGTGGAGTAAGAGGGAATGACTGGAACGCATTGATAGAGAGAAATGGGGTGAGTGTCGTCTAAGAATGGAGGTTAATGAACGATGGGAAGCCGACATCGATGAGACGAAATCAGCGTTTGATATGAATGTAGATGATAGGCCAGGAGAGTTGGACAAGATGTGTGGATGTTTGAGCAAAGCGACGGTGATGTATGAGCACTCGAACGGCAGAGTTGATGATGCGTTGTATGGGTATAATAATGGATTTTGGAGAATTGGTGTAAAGGCTAAGGCAGTAATCGATTTAAGAGACGAGAATGAATGAAAGAAGATACATACTAGAACGAATCAAATCTGCTAACTGAGTCTATGTATTTAATATAATTATAAAATAAACAAAACATAAGAATGCTAAATCAAAATTTAATAATTAAATAATAAAATAAATAATTGTTTTTAGATTTTCTATAATTTAAATCAAGTTAAAATAAAAAATTGAAATCTAAAATAAACGTTATTTTTATGAATTGACTAATAAATAACATACGTTGGATCATAATAAGAATTAGATGTCATCAGGAGGAACTGCTATGCTATCAGGTTTCGGCCACTAACTCTTCTACCCAACATAGCAGCGAGGCCAAATACATGCTAATGATGTATTTCCTCTGATAAAACTATCTAGTATCTTATTCTAATACAAAGTATATTATTTATTATCCATCCATAAAAATTTGCCACTAAGAGTTTATATTTATTCTTTATATTATTGTGTTGATTTATATATTTTACTATTTTCTGCTTGATGTTATTTTTATAGTAACCTAGCTTAAAATATGTATCTATTAAATTATTTAAATGATTTTAAAGAAAGCCAATATCATTACATATTGTTGCAATTCTTAAAATTTCATTATTTAATGTAGTATATTTTATATTATATGGTATGCATGAATGCTCATGCAAAAATATGTTTCTTGTAAATTTAAATATGTCATCTTTACGATATAAATTAATAGTAGTTTTAGTTAATGTTAATTTAATATTCATATCTAGATATACACCTTCTTTATCATCGATATTGGTTTTGTTAAGAATAAGGCTTTCTGGATAAATGTGTTCACTAATTGAATAAAAATTATTAGAATTAAATACACATTTATCATCAATGTATCGAAGCATATATTTCATATATTTATATAGTTTAGATATGAACAAATTCATATTCTATAAAGCCTAAAAACAAGTCAGCTATAATTAGGCTACTATTACCACCCATTGGAACACCTTTTACTTGTCTAAATATAGATGTCCCTACTTTTAAATAATTTTGATTTATCAAAATATTTAAGGATTCTAATAATTCAATTTTATTCATAGTATTTAAAATTCAAAGAAACTACTCCTAGAGTACATTCAATTTTTTTGGAAAAAAATTGTTAGAATTAAATATACATATATTATCAATGTATCGAAACATATTTTATACCTTTATACAAGTTAGATTTATTTTTACACAATTATGAACAAATTCATATTCTATAAAGCTTAAAAACAAGTCAGCTATAATTGGGCTACTATTACCACCCATTGGAACACCTTTTACTTGTCTAAATATAGATGTCCCTACTTTTAAATAATTTTGATTTATCAAAATATTTAAGGATTCTATTAATTCAATTTTATCCATATATTTATATTTATTTGATGGTTTAATTTTTGTTAGATAGGCGTTATAATTATTATAACATATATATGTATATCTTTTTCCGAATATAAGATTAATTAATTTTACTAACGCTTCTTTAATATCTACTAAATCTAGATTTGTATAAAGCGTACTAAAATCGTATGTATTTATATTTTGAAAATTTATTCCTTTTGTCTGTTCTAAAAGTTTTTTTTCTAGAATTAATACTGAAATAGTGTTTTATACCAGTATTAATTTCGATTACCTTGCAATATTTTTTAAAGTGTGCTTTAATTACTTTAAGTATTTTATTCATATAGACAGAAAGTGGTTTTAATGTACATTTAAACGGCACTACATATGAACCTAGGTTTTATTGGATTTTTATGTAATTTTACATTCCAATATAATATATGTATAGTTTTATCATCTGATTCAACCTTTATACCCTTTTTATCCATTATAGAACAGTGACTTGTAATAATTGTTTCTAAACTCAACTCACTACGTTCATATGTTGGATTTACATTTAAATCATTAGAATTAACCTCTTTCACTAGTATATCATAATAAAGCTTTTTGCATATGAAGACAAAGTTATTACTAGCTTTATCAATAGTTGTTATTATATAGTTATCCTTTAATTTAGTAAGTTCTTTATACATATCTTTATCAATTTTATCTTTTCTTTTATAATTGTTTGTTATTTTCATTTTATTTTTAATTTTATCAAATATATAATCTTTCCAAATTTTTATCTTAGATATATTCGAGCTTTCACTATTAATCAGCTTACTAAAGTAATCATTTAAGTTATTATATAACGAACTGTAAATTTTATTTTTGTCGTTGTTATTATTTAATCTATATTTATACCCTTTTGATAGCAGCTTTCTTAATTCACAATTTTCAATTAATTCTAGATTATGGGTACATATATGTTCATTTATTTTATCAAAACTAAGACTTCTACAATTGCATTCTGTTTCCATTATGTTTAGAGTATTATCGTTACATATTGATTTTAATTCTTTATTATAATTACAAATTTTTCGTCCTAATGGTGGTAGGAGTTTATACCTTATTTTAGGAATATATTTACTTAAATCTGACCCTATTATTTCTTTATTTTTAGAATTATTTAAAAGTCCGGCTATATTTATGTTATCTATACATTTATTAATAAAGTTTATGCTTAATGTATATTTTATTGTTATTATTAACATTTATTGTACGATGAATACGAGAAATCACGCATGATGTATAGGGCTAGTGTAGATAGAGACCACTCAGAAGTTCCCCTAGAAACGACTCAGCATAATGTAGTCAAGCAGATAAGAGATATGAACACAATAAAGTTTAACAGAATGGTGACGGAGATTACTAGTAACTCTAAAAATGATTTAAAGACAATTTTATGGAATGCCAGCATGAAAGGTGCCTACTCGTGGTTAACAGCAGTGTTTGTTGAGGGTTTGTTCATATCCTCCTCAGAATTCCACGACGCGATTTCAATTAGATACGACTGGAAATCGAATCGCTATTTGGGTGAGTGTGCGTGTGGAGTGTCTCTAACAACAATAAACACACTTTCATGCAAGACAGGCTGTTTCAACTTCATTCGTCACAACAGTGTCGCTAATGAGATTGCTAGATCACTCAAGGAAACCTGTCGATTCGGATGTACAGAACCAGTATTGCTCCCGGTTCCAGACACAGTCATTTTTGAATCTCAAGCCACATCACGGGACAGAGAGGCAAGATCAGATATAAGATGTACTGGCCTCTTCGGGAATCTGACGGAGCGGTCCTTTATGGACGTATGCGTTTTCAACAACCTAGCGCCGTCTTATTCCTTGGACACAATAAAGGATCCCTTCAAGTACCATGAAAATCGGAAGCAGGCAAAATATACAGAGCGGATTGCGAAAATAGAAAATGCTTCGTTTCACCCGTTGATTTTCTCAACTGTTGGTGGTATTGGAAAGATAGCGGACTCGATACTTAAGCGCATATCTTCACTTAAAACGAGCAACAACAACCTTTTATATCCCGATTTGATCCGTCAAGAAATAGCCAGGATTTCACTCCTTATTATAAAATCCACATCGATGGCTATGCGAAACAGGTATCAGGAACCAGGAACTCTAATTCATGATAAGGACGCACCAATCTAAGTCGATTTGTACGATCAACTCCCTTTGAACTAAAAAATCAGAATTTGAATTGACACTTTGGACCCATTAGAGGGTAACCTTTAAGCTGTCTTATTTTTGAATAATTTATTATAATTTAAAAAAAATTATTGTACGATTATAGTATTTTGTATTACAATAACTGTCTATTATACAACTTAGCCTATCATAGTCGTTAATTAATTTTTGATTTATTGAACATATGATATCTTTAGAAAAACTTCTTATATTTACATAAAGATCTTTTAGCTTATTATCACTTAAAAGTTGTTTTAATATTTCTAATCGTTCATTTATTTACATATCTTTTTTAATATTTTTAACTATATTTTTCCTATTCCTTTTATCACCATGACTTCTTGGTTTGCATTTAACCGGATTATTTATACCCGTTTGATAGTATTTTCCTTAATTCATTGTTTTCAATTAATTCTAGATTATGGGTACATATATGTTCATTTATTTCATCAAAATTATTTTATATGCTTTTAATATTTTTGATATTTTATATGCTTTCGGTAGTAATTAGAGACAATAATCACTATTTGTGATAGGGTGTATTGTGTTTAACCGCTTTTTGTCTTGCGATCTGTCGTAGTACTCTGTCTGCACTGGGTCCTATGCTTCCTAGCGCCGAAAACGTGAGAGGGTGAAACGCAGAGCACTCGATCTTTACTACTCTTTCAACATATTTAGTTCGTTTTCTATTCTCATGGTAGTTATGTGTGCTATTCATCCGTTAGGCATACGATGAGGCAGGTGGATTAAAAACACAAACGTCCATAAAGGACCGCTCCATCGTTGTTCCGAACAGATTATTGCACGCTATGTCTAATCGAGCCGACCTGTCTGTGGTTGTATTGATGTTGTCAAATGTCATTAAATCTGGTACTGGTAGGAGTATGGGCTCAATAGCAACATTGACACACACATCTCGAAGTGCTACCGCGATATTGTCTCTTATTGTATTATGTCTTATAAAAGGTATTTCACCAACTTGACATGATAGCCCATGTGTAATATTGAAATTATTTCCACAAATACATTTGGATGGTGTGTTTATCGGTGCCCAATTATATCTTGCAGCCAATGCGTCTTGAAATTGCTGCTTGGAAAGATGATGGCCTTCAGAATGTATTGGCAATGAACTCAACCAAAGCGATGATCCTCTTGAAGACGTGATGTGGTTTAGATTACTCCTTTCGGTATCGCTTAAATATTGCATTAGATGTTTTTGTGTGCTACAATTGTATTCATTGTTATCTATTCTAATTTGATTTGCAATGATATTCTGTACCTCCTCCCAGTCACTTGCCGATTGTTCGGCTATGGGGGTACACATCCGCAAGGAATAGCTATATTCAATGTTGTAAGGAGCACATGCTTTACTAGGATTCAATACGCCTAGTCCACCCATGCTGATTGGTAGTTCAAAAACTTCACGCATCGTTTGCTCCACGTCGGTCTTTCCAGTAATCTCTGGTAACAGACCATCAATGGCTTCGCAAACCAAAGGACTAAACCAGTGTGACTCAACAATGCAGGTTCTCAGTAAATGTTTCCACTTGAATTGAAGGCTCTTTGTAAGTAAGACGAATGCAACCTGGCCATCCCACTTTGCAATGTTCTTTATAATTTTGACTTCCTCTATCCAATACTCGACCAGACGTTTAACTTCGAATTCGATAAATTCTTGATTGCCTATATAGCTGCCAAGTAGTTTTATGCCATTTGTAATTACTTGAACTCCACGGTCTGTAAAATATGTCTTTATGAAGATGGTTTTCGCTGCGTATTAAGATTGTGCATTTGACAGGATTAATGTGATATCCATATCGACCGCTTATATCTTGCAACACATCCCAAAGTTTGGTTAAATCATTATATGTACCTACACATGCGCCATTGTCTGCATACCAATGATGAACTATTCCAGGAACTAATGTCTGTAATTCCTTAATAAGAGGAAGAAAAGCAGCGGCAAATGCGGCCATGGACAAGGGATCTCCCTGAGTAAAACCTTCTTCCGATATCAAAGTGTCGCTCTCCATAACTAGCTGTGATCCTGACGAATAACAGTTGGACAGTATCGTATCTAGAGCTGGACATATTTTACTCATATTTATCAATGCTACTGATCTATTTATGCAATTGAATGCATTCTTGGCATCTAGGACGAGGATGCATTTATCTACTGAACACTCATATGTTTTTCGGATTGAGTGAATTGCGAACTCTAATCCACAACGCTGACCAGCACATAGTTGTGTCACACCTGCGACACTAATTAAGTCAGCACGAATACGCTGCATTAGCGATCTTCCTACGATTCTACGTAGCACCTCTCCAATTCCGATAGGGCGTACACCTGGGCATTTGTCTAGTGGAACTAATCGGGATACTTTGAATGCCTCAATATCTTGATCGTTTACCCGTTCTAAAGCGATCCGAATGGCGAAGTCGCACACTTTTTCCGCTAATATAACAGACTCGGATCCAAATCGTGTTGGCATTGCTCGCCACATATTGGCATCCAATCCAGACGGTCCCGCTGACCCATGTGTTTTATGAGCAGCCTTAAGTATGTCTTTCGGAGAAATACTCGAGAACATTATGTTGTGGTGATCAACACAGCCTTCCAAGCAATCTTGAAGAATGCATTCTGTTTCTAAAGGAGCTTGGGGTGGATGTAAACTTTTTAATTTTTGAAGCACGCTTTCTCCTCCAATATGTTCAGACGTATCTAAGATCCTTGTATTTTTTCCTGCTGACTTCACGAGCCTTGAAGCTTCTTTGAGTTTTCCATTGATTGTAAGCTTTATTATATTCTGCTCGAGTGCTGAATCGCCAGCTCTGATAATTCCACTCTTCGATTTGCTATTGTTTTGCAAGAATCTTGCTTCTAATAATAGTTCGTATTTTTTGTCTTCTTGCCACATTTGTAGGCGTCTTGTAAGTGTCTTCCGAATGAAGCTTGTCTTTCGCGATGTAACTCTCTGAAGGACTAGTTGACAGAAAACTGTTATTGTTTTCAGGGCCAAGCGCGATTCCTCTGAGTTTGTGTTAAACGCATTCAGCAGAGAAGAAATCACTGAAATTACTTCCTTTGAGCTGTTACACAACGGGAGGTTTAAGAGACGTGGTCGCCAATGAATTACTTCATAATAAATGTCGTCTATCGTATTGGGTACATTTACATTTTTGGAAAACTGAAACGAGCTTGGATGAGTGATTGAGCTGATAATTGCTGGATCAGGAGTGTTTTGTTGATCGATTGTTGATTGGGCGAAGGTGGTCTTGCGTTGACAGTTTGGAGCCGAGCAATTAATGCAGGGCTTATTTGCTTTGTCACATCTGCAACCTTTACATTTTGCGGCCGCTCCATTGCACGAGCAGCATTTCAGCGTGGACGAAGGAACCCCTCGAGGACGACTATCTTCGTAGCCCTGTGTTGGATCGTTGTCAGAGCCCTTGAATCCCGGGATGATTTGTTTGACTTGGATAACGCTTGTTTGTACTTTTGTGTGTTATTTTTTGTAAGTAGTTAATTTGGCAGCTGTGTATATAAGGTTGTGTGTTTAAGCTGTAAATATTTTTTGAAGTCAATATTTTTTGCGAAATGTACGGTTTGACAGATATCAGTTCTTGCTAAGTCAGGCTGCAATAAATTCAGATGGTTCCAAGGCAAAGCAATTAGTGTCGCGATTCCGCTTGTAAGTAGTTCATTAAGCAGCCAAGAAAGTTCAAACTCAGTAATGAATAATTATAATTAAGTAATAATAATTAATTATTATTTTATGCTAATTTTCAAGCAAGTATGATGTTTTTTAAGTAATATTAAATAATATTATTTTTAATAATATTTTATAAAATATTATTTAAAATAAATTTAGAATATAAGCGGAATTTTTTATGGATCATTGACAATATACTTTGTATTAGAATAATATACGCTAGATGATTAAATTTCATCAGAGGAAATATGTTATTAGTATGTATTTGGCCCAGCTGATATTTTGTTCGATGAATAGTGGCTGAAATCTTATAACATAACAGTTCCTCCTAATACAATAATTTATTTAAGGTGGCAAATGCGTGCAAAATGCACGCTTACATAACCACAAACAAAAATAAGAACATCAAAAGTCACAGATAAATTAGTTAATTGTTGAAATAAAATTGGATTTGGCGTTTGAAGTACGGCATAGATGTTATTATTATTATTATTAATAATACTGCGAGCAAAGCTCACAGTTGCACTGTTAAAAAAAAGAAAAGGAAAAGTAAAGAAAAAAATACTCACAAACAAAAGTCACAAAAGTTTATGTTTGAATGCTGAAACCGATCTTGAGTTGACAATGAGTCAACTCAAGATCTTGAGTTGATTGGCGGATATAAATAGGCAGTTGATTCCACAAGAGAAGAGCAGCCACAACGAAGGAGCGGAATCCAAAAGAGGCAGAGTAGATTGGGGCATGTAAAAGAAGGGAATTACGGGAACGCAGAGCACAATACATAGTACGAGAATTGCCGAGAAAAGGAAGGTTGAGAAATGAAGGGGTATGAGAAGTTATTAGGCGAAAAGCAATGATAAGAAGACGAATTTGAACACGACAATAAATGGTAGGCCAATCAATAAAAACAAGATAGTGGGATGTATGATCAAAACGACGAAGACGGAGGAGAACTCGAACGGCAGCGTTGATGAGGCGTTGTAAAGGAAGAAGAGTGGATTTAGGTGAGTTGGAAAATAGACCAAGACAGTAATCAAGTCTTGAGAAAAGAAGAGAAGATATGAGAGTCATACAAGAAGGGAAATCGATCAATCTACGAACTTGACGGAGATTGCGGAGTATCAAGGTAGATGAGCGTACTTTATCACTAACGAAAGGTTTAAGTGAAAGTCGGTTGTCGAAATGAAAGCCTAGGAAAACGAGATTATCAACGATAGGAAGAATTGTAGAATTTAGTGATACGGAAGGAGGTTCTACGCCGAAGCTTCGAGGTAGGATCCACATAATTTTAGATTTATCAGGATTCAGAGAAAGGCGAAGGGAAGAAAGATGATTGGAAATTGAGACAAGACAGTCGGAAGCAGAAACACTAAGATCATGAATACGATAAGCAGGTGCGTGAGCATAGATGAGAATGTCATCATCATATTGCATAACATGGAAGTTAAATTTATGAGAAATCGAAGACAAGTCCTAATAACCTCTAATCCTTATTATGATACATTGTCTGTTATTTATTCGTCAATTCATAAAAATTGACTTTTATTTTAAATTTCAATTTTTAATTATAGCTTGAACCGTAGAAATCACAATTTACAATTATAGATTTACAGGTCATACATCTCGACCTATTGCATCTTTTAGACATTCCGTTGACTTTATCTAAGTTTTTTTTCTATCATTTTCGAGCGTACCACATACTTATTAATTTTGTTGTTAGAATTATTTTTTTTATTTTTATTTTATCATGTTTTGTAAGCTACACTAGCTTGTAGCTCATTTGCTTCTGTTTGTTATAATAATTATGTAGTGATTTATTAAAGCCTTTCCGCCTTTCGGCTTGGGCATATAAAAAAATATATAAGATAACAAATATAAAGTCAGAACAGTTGTCTTTCTTCTTATTTCTTGAGCTGCTTAAAATTTCATTGATTGGATCAAATTGATTGTACGTGACACAGGTAAGCATCGTCAGCCGAAATAAGCCTATAAGCCTACCTCCACTTCAGCGTATCTATTGTTTTTAAAGATAAACAAGACAAATGAGCACAGGAAAATACATGTAAGAGTGATGATCATGCTGTGTTGCAAAAACAGCATATACAAGTTCATGATCGTTCATGTATGATTCTTCCTTTCTTACAGAACTTGGGGTGATATCCGTCAAGCAAAGCTCTCCAGATTAAAGTGCGCTTACTTGCGAAAGGGTTACGCCAAGCTGTTTGAAGAAAAGCAGGAGTCTGATAGATATCCTGATCAAGTTTAAGTACCTTACCGTAGAAGAAATTTAGATTTTTAAGAAAACCATCAGTCAAAGGAAGATTCATCTCTTTCTGCAATGAAACTGATAAAGGAGGCAGCCTTGCTAGAACTTGAACAGCCGTGGATGAAGTTTTTGGAGATACGCCTAACAACATTTTTATAAATCTTGACAGGCACTTATCTAACTGGTAAAACTTTTCTGAAGTCAAGTATACCCAAATACAAGCTAGTCCATATCGTAGTCTTGGAAGCAACATTATATAAAAATATCGTAACCCTGCCTCAAAAGATAATTTGCCTAGTTCGGACAGTCCATATGTTGCCTTCACAATTTTATCACATTTAAGTTCAAAATGTTGAGAGAAAGACCATCTAGATGTGATTAACATTCCGAGATACAGATACTTCGATTCAATATCGAGCGGAGCATCTTGATAGCATAGAATGTCCGATCGACTTAGTCGACCTCCTCTTCGGAACTTAATTACCTTAGACTTTTCACGGTTCACTTGAATACAATTAGTAAAACAGAACGCTGAGAGCGAGTTTAAAGCTACTTGGGCATTAGAAATAGATTTGGAAATAATAGCAAGATCGTCTGCATATAATACACATGAAATATCTAAAAGATTGTGACTTAGACTGCTAGGAAGATCAGCAATGAAGAAACTTAATAACAAAGGACTTAGAGGGTCGCCCTGAAGGACACCACGATTGGCAAGAAACTCATTCGAATAATTTATGCCGTCAAAAATGCGAAGAACGTTTGGTTGCAAAATAGAATTCAATAAATAAAGAATAGGACCGCCTAAACCTACACTACGCGCTAACTTTTCTAAGAGAAGTTTTCTATCAACTGAGTCGAAAGCTTTTTGGAAATCAATAAAAATAGCATAAATAGGTCGATGTTATTGAAATGCGTCTATTACAGATAGTCTAACAGTGTTTATTGCATCTGTCGTTGATCTATTAGGTCAAAAACCATACTGCTCTTCTGGGAGAGAATCATGACAATGTTGAATTAATCTGGAAGCAATAACGTGTGTTAAAAATTTATAGCAATGATTCAGAAGTGTAATTCCACGATAGGAGTTTTCTGATGCTGGGTCGCCTTTACCTTTATAAAGTACTTTGATAATACCATCTCTCCAACCACATGGAAATGGAGCACCTAATAAAAGACAATTAAAGAAGTATGTCCAAAAATGAGCAAGACAGAAGAAAGATTGTTTAATTTGCTCGACACAAAGAAGATCGGATCCCGCAGCTTTACGAGGAGCCATATTGCGAAGAGCTATTGACAGCTCATTAATCGAGAATAACTTGTTTAGTGGATCAACGTTTAACGGTACAAATAAATATATTGAGATTGATGAGAAATCCACAAAGTCTGGATCGTAGAGTAACGTGGAAAAGTGTGTAAACCACTTAAAGAGAGGAATGCGAGAACTTAGGTGATTCTTATTATCAGAGATCTTCCATGGTTTCTTTTCAGTTTTTTCCATAAGCTTTATTTCGTCATTAAGCTTGACACCTTCTCTAAATTTCTCTATTAATATACAGTACTCTCTTCGAAGCCTTACATAATTTGGACGCACTGAAGGCATGTAGCGCAACTCCCGAGACACTCGCAAAATATAATTCTTAAACATTTTTAAATGCATAGGCTTAGCCGAAACATTATGGTTAGGAAATCGACAACCCTTTTTAACGCAAGCAGATAGTAGCGTAGATCTAACACAAGAGAAACTATCAGGAAGGTTTCCTTCGTGAAGGAGCAATAAAGCTCTTGAAACTAGACTATAATCGATTAAAAATGGCTTAATCTGTCTGCTTAAGATAGCTGTGGGTTTAGTCTGCTGAATGGGTGCATCAATACATTTAATTATGCAAGAGACTGGCTTATGTTTTCGCCTCAATGACCATTCTGAAGAAAGCTCGAGATGGACATATAATAATTATGTAGATGATTGATTCGATACCATTTATCTTAAATCGTCTGCATACATCTCCGTATGATTTTTGTATATTTCGATTATACCATTATCATATGGCAAACTAATGATTTTAATACACTAAATAACCAAATTTAATACGAGGAAATATGTCCTTAGTGAGTATTTGGCCTCGTTGATATGCTGAGTCGAGGAATAGGGAACAAAATCTTATAACATAGAGTTCATTCTGCTAACCTCTAATCCTTATTCTGATTCAACGTATGTTATTTATTAGTCAATTCATAACAATTGATTTTTTTATTTCTATAATAAATTCTACCGATATAATCATTTATTATAATTATTTATTACTCAGTTATCTGATGTATTTAGAGGAACTGTCATTTTATAAGTTTTCAGCCCCTATTCTTCAATATTTCAAAGTATATAACCGTTATGTAATTGGTATTGTAATATAATTTAGTTTTGTGGACCAATTTTTTACATAGAATAAGTCATTTGTCAAATATATAATTGAACTCCGAAGGTTGCTAATTATTATTCTTACAAGCCTTAGCCATAAGGCAATTTTGCCAGATCACAGTTTGAAATAAAAAAGAAAATAAAACTAAAAAAGAAACGAAGGAAAAGAAATCAACAAGCAAAAAAGAACCAATCACTGCAAATATGTCCGTGAATCGTTTCTCGTCTTCTTGATGATCCATGTCTTTAATCATTTTTTCGAACAAACGCAGACTCCGGGCGGAAGCAATTTAAAATAAACTGTTAACAATTAAAATAAATTGTTAACTTATATCATGAACTTATGAAAACTTATATTATGGAAGAATTTCAATAATTTTGTGCATAATTAACTGAATTACGTAAACTAATAAAATGTTCAATTACCAACATATAATTAATTTCATTAAAAAATAAAATATATTGATAGCCGCTGCTCTCATATTCAGAACAAGAATGCTCAACATACAAATTTTCAGCATTGCAATGTAATTTTATATAAATAAGCTTTTATATTAAAAGTGACGTTTGCCTACAAATCCAAATTGTTAAATACACAAATCTTTAGATTAATTATGCTCATCCGCACTTTGCAGGTGCTTGAATCTAGCCTAATACGATCTCAGTAACAGCACATCAGCATTGATCTCTTAACGAATATACTAAAATGGTTAATCATTAATTTAAAAAACTCGTCTTTATTTTGATAATACCAATTGTAATTTCAAAGAACCTCTAAAATGAGAGAATTATTAAATCATACGGGCGGTTGAGCCCTATTAATCCGGTGGGTAAATCGCACAGGCATCAATGCAACTTCAATAATATGGCCAAAGAACAAAAACTTTATCCGCGACTCAAACTAAGCCGAGGCAACCTTTAATCCTCTTGTACGTCAAGTACTTTGCAAACTCGGGTTTCCTCAATTTTTATAACACTTTATTCAACTGTATATGACCGATTAATTTGAAATATCGAATCTAAACATCGTATATTTAAAAATTCTGCATTTGCTGTGTTTCCTTAAAAAAGATTGAGAAATAATATACAAACATTCCAGATCAATACAGTTCCAGACCAATTCAGTTCCAGATCAATCCAGTTCAAGATCAATCCAGTTCCAGATCAATACAGTTCTAGATCAATCCAGTTCCAGATCAATCCAGTTTTAGATCAATCCAGTTCCAGATCAATCCAGTTCCAGATCAATCCAGTTCCAGATCAATCCAGTTCTAGATCAATCCAGTTCCAGATCAATCCAGTTCCAGATCAATCCAGTTCCAGATCAATCCAGTTCCAGATCAATCCAGTTCCAGATCAATCCAGTTCCAGATCAATCCAGCAAATTTAACAGTTTAAACACACAAGGACGTTGATGAGAGGACGTAAGAAGACACCTACGACCGACACAAACTGTGCTCAACTACTAGTACAGTGCTCGCCACACGACTAAAGCATCTGGACTACAATCGAATGCGACAGCAGTAAGTCTAAAGAAGACTTCCTATGCGGATTTTGTGCCAATAAACTCATACGCGACCTCTCTCATAATAACATATCAACCTTCAACGTGTCCAGTCAAACCACCCCAATCGTTTTTTATATCCTTTGTCAACCCACTGATCCTGTCACCACATGCACTTCTAATCCCATGTCTTCACTTCCCAACACCGCCGTATCTTTCCTTCTGTCTCGTTCGTTTCTCAATAACCTACATCCCTCAATCAAAATCACATCCACCAACCTCAACAATCCTTCCACTCATAACTTTCATCACATCACTCACCACCCTCTCTATTATCCAAATCCTCTTTGCCTTCCGCTGTTAAACCTACTCCCTTGATATCCTCAACTCCCAGCTCTCCAATCGTGATCTAACCAACTCACGTTACTCGTCCTTCTTTACATAAACGCTTTCCTTTACGCGATCGTTTCGTCATCGTCGCTAATATCACTCCTTCCACCTCTTTATCTCCACAAGCACGTCTCGACTACGATGTGTCCGCATTCAGATCCATCCTCTCGTATCTTGTTCCTGCAGATAACCCATCCTTTTTCAACAACATCTCTCCAGTCGCACACATCTACCTAAACAAATTTTCTCAATCTAATCCTTCCTAGATACTTCTCCTAAAAATTGTTTTCAAGCATTGCTCTCACGCGTCTTATGTCCTCTCCCAACGATTCAAACTCATGTCCTCTTCAGCCACTCGCATTTTCCCCGACCACACATCCTCCGAAATCGCTCAACTCTCATCTGCCCGCATCGAAAAACGCCGTCGAGAAGAAAACGGCGAGACATATCCCTCCATCCGAAACATTGACAAAAAATTTTCATGTTGTCCACACCCGCCCAAAAATTCGATAGCGCTCAATCTCCCCTATATGTCTTCTCCACTAGACCAAATCACTAACACACACGGTTTCCGCCTCGGCCACCTCAATACTAGATCTATTCTCAATAAATCCGATATCATCCTCAACCTATTCACAAAGCAATCCATCGATCTCTTCTGACTCACCGAATCCTGGCACTCCAAATCTAACGACATCTCCATCCGCCATTTGCTCTCTGCCGGTTGCTCACTAGTCGAATCCGCTCGCACACTCAGTTCATCCAGTTCTAAATTCTCTAATCATGGCGACATTGTCGCATTCGCCCGTCACTCCGCATGTATTCGCAAAATCACTTCCCCTTTCAGTCCTTGACATTTTGAACTGCTCACTTGTCGTTCTTCTAACCCGATTACTCTAGATCTCGCCATTGTATACCGTCCTAGTTCATCTGCTCCTACCTCCTTATTTTTACCAAACTCGCTAACTTTCTGTCCCACTGTTCTTTGTCCTCCATCCCTTCAATCGTTCGTGGCGACTTCTACATCCGCCACGACCGTTCCTCCTCCACCGAGTCCATCCAGTTCATCAACATTCTATCCAAATATAACTACAAATCCATCTCCACTGCCCCCACACATATCCTTTGCGGGGCACTCGACATCATTGCTGTCCCCGATCATTTTGCTGCCTACACCTCACTGTCCATCTCTGATCATGGTCTATCCGATCACTTTCTTATCACACTTGATCTCACTCGCAACCACATCCCTCTTCACACGCCTACAATCCTACGTCGCCCTTGGAGAAATCTTGACCTCTCCCTTCTCCAATCTGCCTTACTCAAATCGTCTCTATCATTACCCACAATAACATATTCATCGCCTCGCGATCTCGGCTTTTTTTTCGACTCTGAACTCACATCCACTCTCGATATTCTCTTGACCTTCAAGTCTCACCCACACCGTCGCTTGCACCGTGCCCCATGGTTTGACATCCAATGCATACTCTCAAAGCGATGACTCCTTCATGCTTTTCGAGTCTATCACCGCTCTCTCAGACGTGATTTCCGCTCGATCACTCCGTATTTCCGTAATTCCTATCATGCTCTTCGCCACTCTCATCTCAACCTACTATGTAACAAATGCAACTCCTTCTGGCAGCATAAAATCATCACTTCATTCAACTCTAAGACTCTCTGGCATACTTTTAACTCAATCCTTGCTCGCTCCTCTTCGCCGTGCAACATCAATGCCAATGATTATTCGTCATTTCTCCAGACTAAAGTATCCACGCTGCTCTCTCACACCCCGGTCTCCATCCTATCCCACTCTGCCCAGTCTACTCTCATCCTTCCGTAACTCTTTCATCTTCCGCCTGTCTCACATACCGAAGTATCATCTGTCCTCATGTCTTTGCCCAACAAAACCTCACCTGCAAATCTCCTACCTACTCACATATTAAAATCTATATGCTCATCTATATCCCCATTTCTCACAACCTTGTTTAACTCGTCCATCCGCAGTCGTATCTTCCCTTCACACTGGAAATCCGCAATCGTTCGTCCCCTCTTTAAGAAACAATCGCTCGACCCCTCCCTTCCTTTAGCTATCACCCCATTTCACTACTCCCTACTATTTCTAAGCTCTTAGAACACCTCATCTTAATACAGATCAACGCTTGTCTCTGCTCATCCAATCTGTACCCTCCTATCCAATCCGCTTTTCGCTATAATCATCCACAGAAATCGCCTGCATGAAAGTTTACAACGACTTACTCATTTCTCGAGACAAGGCTCTATATAGTGTTCTCATCTCCCTGGACCTCTCCTCCGCATTCGACATTGTCGACCACTCCGTCCTCCTTTCTCGCCTTCGTTATGATTACGGCTTTTCTTCCTTTCCCGTAGCATGGTTTGCCTCATATCTATCCGACTTTTCCTTTCGCGTCTGTTCTAATTCATAATCCTCCCCTCCCATCCCTAGTTTTTGCGGGGTCCCACCAGGTTCAGTCCTAGGTCCCCTGCTTTTCTCTCTTCTGCTTGGCGATCTCTCTCCGTTTATCAAACCTTATTCCTTTAACGTCATGCAATACGCCGATGACATCCACATCTATGCTCATGCACCCGCACATCGCATACACGATATCGGCATTTCTGCCACCAATTTTCTTTTTATCTACGAACTTCTCTCTAATCTCCATCTCGTTCTAAACCTCGACAATTCTAAAATAATGTGGATCCTCTCCCGTAAACCAAACATATCTCCTCCCACTGTATATTTTGCCTCATCGATCATCCCCATAGTACACAATCTTACTTTCTTAGGCTTCCATTTCGATGATCACCTTTCCCTTAAACCCTTCGTCCGTGACAAGGTCCGTTCGTCTAACTTAATTCTTCATGACATCCGCCATATCCCCCCCCTTATCGACTTCCGTTCTTGTATGTATCTTCTTTCATTGCTTGGAATCAACTCCCTCTCGACGTTTGCCGCGCTCCCTCCTTTATCACATTCAAACATCTCCTCCATTCACACCTTCTCGACACATGATTTACATTTTTGTTTTGTTGTGGTCATGTATGCGTGCGCTGGCACGCTTACATGATCAAGTTTGATTGAATGTTCACTTATGTGAGCATACATATTATTATTATTATTTAATAATAATAAATATTTTTTAAATTGCAAATAATGAAGCATCCACTTACAAGTCTACCTTATAAATCACACCTTTCCAATGTATCATAAACTCTGCTGCTACTGTCCTCTTGTGTCTTATAATTAATATTTCAACATAATACAAAATCATAGCTTAATCTGCTGGTTCATAGTCTTCGCTGCCTCGACCATATTTTCCATCATATTTACTCCTATATTCGTTCACCATTTAGCTCTTATATAGAGCCTTGTATGCTCACATAAGTGAACATTCAATCAAACTTGATCATGTAAGCGTGCCAGCGCACGCTTACATGACCTCAACAAATCAAGACTGTGAATCAGGTGTCGATAAAGTGTGAACGGAGGAGGTGTTTGAATGTGATAAAGGAGAGAGCGCGGCGGACGTCGAGAGGGAGTTGATTCCAGGCGAGTGAGGCGGCGACGAGGAAGGATCGGAGACCGTAGTTGTTGGAGTAATTAGGAACGTGGAGTAAGAGGGTATGACAGGAACGAAGCGATAGCGAGGTGGGGCGAGTATCGTCTAAGAAATGAAGGTTGATGAACGATGTGGAGCCGACAGCGATGAGACGAAAAGTAACGAGAAGAAGCCAGAGTTTGATGCGGATGTGGATGGTGGGCCTGGAGAGTTGGGCAAAATATGTGGATGTGTGGTCGAAGCGACGGAGACGAAAGAGCACTCGAACGGCGGTGTTGATTATTCGTTGTAGGGGTAGGATGATGGATTTTGGAGAATTGGCGAAAAGGCTAAGGCAGTAATCGATTTTAGGGAAAAGAAGCGATGAAAGAAGAGACATACAAGAACGGAAGTCGATAAGAGGGCGGATACGGCGGATGTCACGGAGAATTAAGTTAGACGAGCGGACCTTGTCACGGACGAAGGGTTTAAGGGAAAGGTGATCATCGAAATGGAAGCCTAAGAAAGTGAGATTGTGGACTATAGGGATGATCGATGAGGCAAAAGATACAATGGGAAGATATATGCTTGGTTTACGGGGAAGGATCCACATTATTTTGGACTTTTCGGGGTTTAGAACGAGATGGAGATTGGAGAGACGTTTGTAGATAGAAGAAAGACAGTTGGAGGCAGAAATGCCGATATCGTGTATGCGATATGCGGGTCCATGAGCATAGATTAGAATGCCATCGGCGTATTGCATGACGTTAAAGGAGTAAGGTTTGATAAATGGAGAGAGATCGCCAAGCAAAAGAGAGAAAAGCAGGGGACCTAGGACCGAAACTTGCGGGACCCCGCAAAAACTTGGGATGGGAGGGGAGGATGATGAATTAGAACAGACGCGAAAGGAACGGTCGAATAGATATGAGGCGAACCATGCTACGGAGGAGGAAGAAAAGCCGTAATCATAACGAAGGCGAGAAAGGAGGACGGAGTGGTCGACAATGTCGAATGCGGAGGAGAGGTCGAGGGAGATGAGAACACTATATAGAGCCTTGTCTCGAGAAATGAGTAAGTCGTTGTACACTTTTATGCATGCGATTTCTGTCGAGTGATTAGAGCGGAAAGCGGATTGGATGAGGAGAGATAAGCGTTGATTTGTATTAAGATGAGGCGTTCTAAGAGCTTTGAAAGAGTAGGGAGTAGTGAAATAGGGCGATAGCTAGAAGGAAGGGAGGGGTCGAGCGATTGTTTCTTAAGGAGGGGACGAACGATTGCGGATTTCCAGTGTGAAGGGAAGATACGACTGCGGATGGACGAGTTAAACAAGGTTGTGAGAAATGGGGATATCGATGAGCATATAGATTTAATATGTGGGTAGGCAGGGGATCGGCAGGTGAGGTTTTGTTGGGCAAGGACATGAGGACAGATGATACTTCTGTAGGTGATACAGGGAGAAGATGAAAGAGTTCCGGAAGGATGAGAGTAGACTGGGCAGAGTGGGATAGGATGGAGACCGGGGTGTGAGAGAGCAGCGTGGATACTTTAGTCTGGAGAAATGACGAATAATCATTAGCATTGATGTTGCACGGCGTAGAGGAACGAGCCAGGATTGAGTTAAAAGTATGCCAGAGAGTCTTAGAGTTGAATGAAGTGATGATTTTATGCTGCCAGAAGGAGTTGCATTTGGTACGTAGTAGGTGGAGATGAGACCGGCGAAGAGCAAGATAGGAATCACGGAAAGACGGAGTGATCGAGCGGAAATCGCGTCTGAGAGAGCGGTGATAGACTCGAAAAGCATGGCGGAGTCGACGCTTTGAGAGTAGGCATTGGATGTCAAACCATGGGGCACGGTGCAAGCGACGGTGTGGGTGAGACTTGAAGGGCAAGAGAATATCGAGAGTGGATGTGAGTTCAGAGTCGAAAAGAAAGGCGAGATCGCGAGGCGACGAATATGTTATTGTGGGTAATTATAGAGACGATTTGAGTAAGGCAGAGCGGAGAAGGGAGAGGTCAAGATTTCTCCAAGGGCGACGTAGGATTGTAGGTGTGTGAGGAGGGGTGTGGTTGCGAGCGAGATCAAGGGTGATAAGAAAGTAATCGGATAGACCAGGATCAGAGATGGACAGTGAGGTGTAGGCAGCAAAATGATCGGGGACAGCGATGATGTCGAGTGCCCCACCAAGTATATGTGTTGGGGCAGTGGAGATTAGTTTGTAATTGTAGTTGGATAGAATGTTGATGAAGCGGATGGAATCTGTGGAAGAGGGGCCGTCTAGGCGGATATTGAAGTAGCCTAGAACGAGTGAAGGGATTGAGGACAAAGAACAATGAGAAATGAGGACAGCAAGTTCGGTAAAAAATAAGTCTGTAGGAGCTGATGAACCAGGACTGTATACAATGGCGAGATCTAGAGTGATCGGGTTAGAATAACGACAAGTGAGCAATTCAAAAGAGCAAGGACTGAAAGGGGGATTGATTTTGCGAAGAGACGCTTGGTGACGCGCGAATGCGACGATGCCATTATGATTAGAGGATTTAGAAAGCCATGAGCTGAGGGGGCGGGCCGATTCGACTAGG
>WNNJ02001138.1:0-174437 GCA_012934845.2 Pomphorhynchus laevis | reverse complement strand
TCATGCTGTCTGTTTTGAACGTATTTGTGCTGCAGACATTATAAGTGTGGTAAGGGGAGCAAATGGTTGTGCATGTCAGTCAGGTCCAGATGCAAACTTTTGGAGTAGTATGCTGTGCTCCTTTGGTACTGCTTCATCGCAATTAGCTTCACGATTGGATGAATTCACAATAAAAATTGCTAGTGACCATGTCGATTCAAATGACATATGGGCTTTTACTCTTAGTATGCTAATCCATCTAGAAAAACAACCGGGCGTAAGTCCAATGGGCATTAGAGAGGTAAGTCATCGAATCATATGTAAGATACTGAGTAAGCTATTAGGGAAATGCCTACAATATGTTTACACAAACGTTCAACTTTGAGCTGGTCAACGACGCAGTGTCGAATCAGCAATTCATTCAATCCGGGAAAACTGATTCAAATTATACATAAAAAAGGATTTATTTTAACGTGGCAATTGCGTGCCAGCGCACGCTTACATGACCACAACAAAACAAAACTGTAAATCATGTGTCGAGAAGGTGTGAACGGAGGAGGTGTTTGAATGTGATAAAGGAGGGAGCGCGGCGGACGTCGAGAGGGAGTTGATTCCAGGCGAGTGAGGCGGCGACGAGGAAGGATCGGAGACCGTAGTTGTTGGAGTAATTGGGAACGTGGAGTAAGAGGGTATGACGGGAACGCAGCGATAGCGAGGTGGGGCGAGTGTCGTCTAAGAAAGGAAGGTTGATGAACGATGGGGAGCCGACAGCGATGAGACGAAGGGTATGTGGATGTATGGTCGAAGCGACGGAGACGAAAGACACTCGAACGGCGGAGTTAATTAAGCGTTGTAGGTGTAGGATGATGAATTTTGGAGAATTGGCGAAAAGGCTAAGGCAGTAATCGATTTTAGGGAAAATAAAGCGGTGAAAGAAGAGACACACAAGAACGAAAGTCGATAAAGGGCGGATACGGCAGATGTCACGGAGAATTAAGTTAGACGAGCGGACCTTGTCACGGACGAAGGGTTTAAGGGAAAGGTGATTATCGAAATGAAAGCCTAGGAAAGTGAGATTGTGTACTATGGGAATGATCGATGATGCAAAATATACAGTGGGAGGAGATATGTTCGGTTTACGGGGGAGGATCCACATTATTTTAGACTTGTCGGGGTTTAGAACGAGATGGAGATTGGAGAGACGTTCGTAGATAGTAGAAAGACAGTTGGAGGCAGAAATGCCGATATCGTGTATGCGACGTGCGGTGCATGAGCGTAGATGTGGATGTCGGCGGCGTATTGCATGACGTTAAAGGAGAAAGATTTGATGAACGGAGAGAGATCGCCAAGCAGAAGAGAGAAAAGCAGGGTACCTATGACTGAACATTATGGGACCAAGCAAAAAATAAGGATAGGATGGGAGGATGACAAATTAGAACAGACGCGAAAGGAACGGTCGGATAGATATGAGGCAAACCATGCTACGGAGGAAGAAGAAAAGCCGTAATCATAACAAAGGCGAGAAAGGAAGACAGAGTTGTCGACAATGTCGAAGGAGGAGAGGTCGAGGGATATGAGAACACTATATAGAGCCTTGTACCGAGAAATAGGTAAGTCGTTGTAAACTTTAATGTCGGCCATTTCTGTAGAGTGATTAGAGCGAAAAGCAGCTTAGAAAGGAGGGTACAAATTGGATGAGGAGAGATAAGCGTTGATTTGTATTAAGATGAGGTGTTCTAAGAGCTAATAAAGAGTAGAGAATAGTGAAATTGGGCGATAGCTAGTAGGAAGGGAAGGGTCGAGCAATTGTTTTTTTAGGAGGCGACAAACGATTTGTGGATTTCCAGTGTGAAGTAAAGATGCGACCGTGATGGACGAGTTAAACAAGGTTGTGAGAAAAGGGGACGTCGACGAGTTAAACAAGGTTGTGAGATCTAACCTTTATGAAATAAAGGTGAGATCTCACATTCGGGAAATAAAGACGCATGTATCTTTAAAGTGTTTGCAACATTTGCAAGAATAGTGTTATAAGCAACAAAAACGTGGAATTAACAACTTATACCAAGTCCACCCATACTCAGCGGAGGACATGTTTTGATTCGTGAGCGGGAATCTAGTCGTATCCCGACTAGTTCGTTAATTACATTAAGGTCGGCGTTACAAAACAGCTTTAAAGGACAGTTTATAAAATAATGATCTACGGCCCGCATCAAATGGCTATTATCTTGGGCTGTGTCATAAACTTATTTGTTTGTCATATCGCATTACTAACGTCATTTTTAGTTTGTTTTAGATTTAGGAATAAAACCTCTAACGGTTTACATCAGTTTATTCCACAATTAATGGAAACAGTAACTGGGTCGTCAAATTATCCAGCTGAGTTACCAAACAAAACTCACCAAAGGCATTCAACAGTCCGACCCGAGAAACTGGAAGTTACACCAGACAACAGTGATAGTAGTATGACGTTCAAACTCTGGAAGCGAACCTATACCTACTGTCTTTCTACACAACCCAATGTGAACAAATTGGAGTATCTTATGATGCACGTCGGTGTAAACGTGTACGAGATCATCGAAGATTGTACGGAATTCGACATGGCAATGCAAATGTTAGAAGGCTTGTACATCAAGAAGCCAAATGAGATTCTGGCTCGCCATATCCTATCCACACGTGCTCAACGTCACGATGATGATATAGAGTCATTTATCCACTCACTAAAAGCACTGGCCAGAAACTGCAATTTTCAGAACATCAGCGCGGAGGAGTCTAGAAACGAATTCATACGCGGCTATTTTATTCGAGAAATGTGTTCGAACACTATAGACAGCGTCTGCTCGAATTTAGTGAACTAACATTACAAAAGGCAGTCGACGTAGCAAATTCACTCCAAACCGCGCAAAGAAGTGCCGGATTATATGAATCGAACAACCGAATCGAAATAATCGATCAACTATCTGCCGTTGATATTAGCAATTCTTCTAACTTCCACAATGAGACGATAGCAATCGCAGATCAGATCAAATCACAAAATACAGATCAAACGGACGCAAACTGTTCCAGAATAAATCCTGCCAAGAGGAATTGCTACTTTTGAGGAGGGCTACAACATGCCCGAACTCGTTATCCAGCCAGAAACACAATATGTAATACGTACGGAAAACAAGGACACTTCGCACTGTATGAACAAATCTTTTTCAAATAACTTCTTCAGCTGCTGTCTTCCTTGCATCTACTCGAGGTTCCGATACAAAACAATTACTGACAACATTGTCGATACAAGGAAGACACGTATCAGCGGCTGTGGATACTGGTAGTTCGTTAAACTGCATCGACAAACGGGTTGTTGATAAACTTAACACTGTAGTGATACTATCAGAGACAATAGTTTATCTTGCGTCTTCGGTATCAAAGCGGGTACTGGGACGTTGCGAGTTGGATTTCGAACTTCTCAGCATTCATTATCCGGTCTCTACGTTCTATATCTTACCTAACCTATGCGAAGAAACAATACTCGGTTTACCATTTCTAAGTAGACACAAAAGGTGTCTACTTAGAAATATATAAAAATACACAAAATATTCATTTTGTCGGATCAATGAACGAATTGAAAATGACCGATGTTAGTAAAAAACAATTAATACACCAAAATTATTCCGAAATCTATCAAACGACTGTTGTCCGATCGCTACAAAAAAACAGACAATTTAGTGAAACTGATAAGATATTTATCGATCAAGAAATCAACAGAATGTTGAAAGCAAAAATTATTGAAAGGAGTTTCTCTCCATGGCAGGCACAGATCGTGATCACACAACGAACAAACGGAAGAAAAAGACTGGTCGTAAATTTCTCACAAACTATAAATCGTTTCACTTATCTGGACGCTTATTCTCTCTCCAAATTATCAGATTTGGTAAATGAAATATCGAAAAATAGATACTTCTCATAACTTGATCTAAAAGATCATAGTATAAGATACCAATGTGTTCTCAAGAAAGGTCTTTCACAGCTTTTGAGGCATGTTGGCAGCTCTACCAATTCTGTCGCATTCCAATGGGTGTCACTTACGGGGTAGTAGCATTCCAAAGATTCCTTAGCGAATTTATAAAAACAAACAATCTTTCGAGAGTGGAGCGACGGATTTGGAGGTGCCCGGAAGAGGCCCCCATGAGTTAAGGATATCTGTGACAGATAAATCCCTGCTTCTGAAATCTCCACAAGGAAGGATTGGCTGAGGTGATTAAGTGGCTACATAGTTATGTAGGGATAGTGACCCCTCCAAAACTATATCGAGACCTATATTACCAATCCAACCAAAAGCCCTATCCCAGCAACAAACAAACTTCTTCTTGAATATCTTCCAGAAGGAAAACTGGGCTGGATTAAAGGAAGCAATGCTAGCCGTATCCTTACTCAGTTGGAACCTATATCTAGTGCTCCAATATTTTTTCGAGTAAACTTGCCTGGCAGAAGCAGAGAGATCGGGAAGACGAACATATATGCTAAGGTCTTGAGTTTCGTCGGAGTGGGACTGAAAATACGACCTTTATAGGTAGTAGAAAGTATCGCGATAGCTTGCGAAGAGAGGTAGTAATTAAATTCGGTTAAACTCTCATTACCAATTTGGGGAGGAAGCGTTGGATAGCGGCCTGAAAGAATGCCACTCTGATAGGATCAAAGTGGAATATCCTTCGAAGCAGCGTATCCATTTTTATCCGCTAACGAATCAAGTCATGAGAGGTGGACAGATGTTATCGCGACTGCTCCGTACAGTGGAGTTTCAACAACCACCTCTCATGGAGCAGAAATAAGTCGATGAGTGAATTTGTTGATGTGCAATGAAAGGTAGGGGACGGTGGTTTGTGAATAAGATAACCGTTCCTGGCTCTGAGGAGTGCAGCATTAATCCAACGATCATATCTGTCGTTGAAATCACCAAGTACCATGTTGTAACCACTGTCTATTATCCTATCCAGGTGGTCACGGTTCTTGTGAATTTCCCCTGGATGAATGTGGACATTGGCTAGATTAAGGCGTTTACCGTTCTTACAAAGTAAAACTACTAAGCAATTAAGGGCTGGACAAGAATAGTTGTGTAGAAGGAACAATCACAAGGAGCATTTAACTAGGTTAGAAGACCTTGAGATGAAGAGGAGTGAGGTGAGGTTTTGCACGGAGTATAGTGGTAAGAATGTGCTTTGGTTGAAATCGAGTAATGTCCTGGGGGATACGGATGAACCGCGTCTCCTGATGAACTATAATATCAGCATCTCTATCAGATAGAAGTCTAAGGGCATAAGCTCCTCCCGAATTCCATTAAATAATATTCAGTGAAAAAGGCTCACGAGTACTCTGCATTGTGTTAGATCAGCTGTATGGGATTGCCTTATCCCTAGACAGAGCTAGAGGTGGAAGGATTACCCACTCCATTTCTTGCGCCATCCAGAGTGGGCACTTGCCCATTGGCATTATCTTAATTTCCCTTTCCGGCCCTCTCTTTTAGGAGTCTTACAATCTTCACAGGGGAGATGAGATGAGCTGAGCTCCCCTCTTCTTAAATTTAGGAAACTACGCGACCTGTTGCATTACCGGAGACGCATAAAACGCAGTCGCCAGAACTGATATGAGATCTTCTAGCTTCTTAAAAGCTGTATGAATTTTGTTTTCGGTAATTTTTAGAAGTTCCGAATCATATATTCTTCCTGCAATATTCTAGAATGAACTTTTCGTTTCTTTAGTGGATACGTTTTGGCATTGCCTGGATAAAGCGGGATGGGGCCCGCCACAGTTGGAGCAGACAGGGGGAGAGGCACATCTCTCGTTGGACTCCATGCGGTGGCCCAAGCCACATACTCCGCATGTTGAGGGTTGAGTGCAGGTCGAGGACCAATGCCCCCACGTATGACATCTGTTACAGTGGGGATATGTGTAAGAATCCGATGAGACTAGTTTTATTCCCAAGTTGAAACCCATAAAGTAATTGAGATTGCTTTTCGTAAATATTTCGGCCTTTTTCAGTGGGGCCGAGGCAAAGGCAATCGGTAGCTGTTGAACCCTTTTACCGATAAGGGGTCTAAGATTCGTGAAACCGAATTTCTTTTCCATTTCGGAGATCTCATCCTTGTCGATACAAGCCGGAAAATTCGTAATTTTATGGGCTTTACAGTGAGCGTGCATTTTATGGCTAGATTAACGTTGAAATATTTTATGTAAAAGCCTCGTCAAATAAATTTAGAGCATGCATTTATGATATTTAGATATCAAATAAATTTAGAGCGTTCATATATATTTACAGTGAGCGTGCATTTTATGGCTAGATTAACGTTGAAATATTTTATGTAAAAGCCTCGTCAAATTATTTAGAGCCTCGTCAAATAACTCAGCCACACGATAAAGACCATAGAGACTCAGACCATAGTTTCAGTCGGCGTTTAACCATTTTCCGAACCTCAGCTACCGTTCTTGACTGTATCTTTTAAATAATTAGCTGTGACAATACAGTGGCATCTTTCAGCGCTTCAGTGGGATCCTGATTTGCAGCCCTCGAATAATACAAAGCCAAAGATATGACGAAGTGATGACTAGCGTTACATATAGATAGACTCGTTAGGTTAGGTCTCCACTGTCAAACTTTATCAAATATTGTGTTGAGCGTGCGTTAAACTAGCGTTGGGCTCTGCACAATAACGGAATTGTCCTAAGGTTGTGTGTTACTCGCTACAATTCTCGCCACTTGAGGGTGATTTCCTAAATTCGCAGCTTTGCAGTTTGTGCTGGAGGACGGCCCTTTGCACAACGACAAACCTTGCACTTTGCGGCAGGCCCATTGTAAGTTCAACATAGAACTTGTGTTGATGGTTTCCCACGAACCATTTGTAGAAGGGCTCGTTACTTCGTTTGTTAATCGGTGCTTGGCTACCAGCTAATCATTGCGGCAACTTAGTCTTGTGCGTTTAAGTGGCTGCTAATGAACGAACTTTAGAGCGATGGATTGTTAATGATCGTCTTGATCGTGTTTTGGTCGTGTTTATATTGACATGATAAACACGACCAAAACTGTTTTTGGTCGTGTTTAAAATTTAAAACTGTTCTAGCAAATTACAATCAAACGAATTCCGTTGTACAATATATGCCTTATATTGATTGGTGTTATTAATATCATAATCGGCAACATAAATGGATCTTTTATTTATTTTGTGATCTACACGGCACTACATGGATTTTTGTCAGATTTTAGTTTCGGAATTCTGTTCCGGATTTTAGTTCCGCTCGCTTCGCTCTCGGAAAATCTTGTCCACCAAGATTAATATAATGATTATTAATATTAATACATTTTGGTTTCTTATAAACATACAATCCTCGAGAAGATAACGAATTTATATACTTCGTCGAATTTAACATAAGTCTTGGTTATTATAATTCTTACAAGACGAACGCCTTCGATTACTTACTAAAAGAACTACTTACAAATCTTAAACACACAATCGACTTTCCAGCAGTCATCCCGAGATACAAGGGCTCTGACTAGTGCGCATATCATATTTGTGATTTTTCTTCACAAATGGTAAAAAAAGGTCAAAATAAAAACGATACTTATAGGAATGGGCGGACTAAGGCTGATAGCAAACATGATGCATCACATATCACTGGTAGCGAAGAGGAATACGGTAGTCTGCAGGTGGCTTGTGATGTTCCCGGCTGCAGTGTTTGGACGACAGTTTCTCTGTTAACTTCGTTGCGTAACAGCTACACTATCAAGAAATATATATGTGGATTTTGCTGTGCGTCTAGGTTCATGCAAATGGGATGCGTTAGTGGACAGGCAAATATATCACATGTTGGTGTTCACGGTGATGAACACACTATGGAAGTATGTGAATTTGATGTGGATGATTCCGTTCACGAATCGCAGCATTTCAAGGAAATAACTAACTTACCCGTTGAACTTGAATATGGTATCGCATCTTCAAATGTAACCTGTGATAGAACGGTAAGTCCTAGAAACAACGTTCGTATATTGCGAAAAACAAAATCGGCATTGGAAGAACGGTTGATTGAAAACAGCATCACGGCAAGCTCAGTGCGTGTACATGAGAATTCACTTAAGCTCAATGAACCTACTGATAATCTTTCACAGGACGAGTTACCCAGTTCTGTGTCTTCTAAGTTCAAAAGTTCTCACAGAGTGTATAAGAAAAATCGAAGCGCTTCAAGGGACAGGTGCATTCTTTTCGCCAATCTATCTGAATCAAATTCTTCTGTGTCACAGGAGCGAGTAAACGATGATGTTAGTGCGATAAGAGGAGTTCTGAATAAAATATTCCATGCTAACGATAAAGATATAGCTAAGGAGATTGTGGTTAGAAGTTTGTTCCGGCTGGGAAGGCGAACAAACAGTTCAAACATACCGCGATTGTTAAAGGTTGTGGTAGATTCGTCGACTCATGCAAATTATATATTTAGTCGGGCTCATCGTCTCGAAAAAAACTCAATACGTATTTTGAGAGATCTATCTTTTGACGATCGTTCAAAACTGAAAAATGCGAGGAACGAGCTTCACAAGCGTTTACTATTAGGCGAGAAAGATCTATGCATTAGAAATTTTCGAGTTGTTCGTCGAAAGCCATTTGTCCGTTGGAAACCATTAGAACTGTAGATAGATCGGTATCCTCTAGCATGTGTGGATCTTTGATTACCGTACTAGCAACAGCTAGTCCATGTCGAGATGTTTCGTCTTCCATGAAAATTGCATTTACAAATGCACGTAGCGCAGTTAATAAGTTGGATGAGATTAGGTATTGGATACGTTGTCATGATGTCAATGTCTTTGGAGTTTGTGAAAGTTGGTTTCATCCTGACATATCTGATGATATGGTTCACATACCTGAATTCGCTCTTTATAGATCTGATCGAGCCCATGGACGCGGTGGTGGAGTTGCCTTCTATGTGCATGTGAGTTTGATTGTTAGTTCAGCCGTAAGATTCATTGATGATTCATGCTCTGCCGAGGCTCTACAGTTGAGTATTACGCAATCTGGGAGTGCTATTATTACTTTATGTATAGTATATCGTGCTCCGGGCGCAATATCGTTCGCTCTTATTGATTTCCTTAAGAATATACCCAAGTGCCATAAATTTTTTATCTTTGGTGATTTTAACATGCATTCATACAATTCCGCCCTCTCCAGTATTGCAACTTATGATAAATATACTATGTCGTTATGTAATTTATTGTATGATGAAATGTTGCTTATTCAACATGTTCATTTTGATACTCGTTTCTCCGCAGAATCATCCTCGAAGATTGACCTGCTGTTTACTAGACTTGAATATGATATTTCTTCAATTGACAAAGAACCTCCAATTAGTTCAAGCGATCATGTGGTGGTCAAGTTTCTGATTCCTACTAATTCGACCGGATCAGACAGTGTAGAGATTGTTGAGAAGCGAGTACGGAAAGTTATCCCAGATAATGAGATAATTGAATATGCTAAAAGGATTTCTTTTGTAAGTAATGATGGTGATGTGGAGAGCATGTGGCAGTCTATCAAAAGTGGGGTAATTCAAGTCCTAGACGAATTTGCTCCCATGCGTGTATTTTCCAAGCGTAAGAGGTCTGATAAACCTCCGTGGTTTGATAGCGAACTAAAGCGTTGTATAAGGTTGAGAAATAAGGCGTGGAGTCTCTGTAGTAAGAGTGATGCTTTATATAGTGAGTACAAACTAATACGCAATAAATGCAATCGCTTAAAATCAAAAAAGAGATACTTGTACGAGAATGATGTTGCTATGTCTTTAGGTCACACACCCAAGCGATTTTGGAATTATGTTTGTCGATCAAGAGTATCTAATTCTAGTGTCCGACGCATTCATATCGGAAACGAATTAGTTGAAGACCCTATGAAAATTTCTGAGGCGTTCGCTGATGTGTTTGCACTATCGTTAAATAGGGATGATGCTTATAAAGTCAATATTTGTAATGGTTCATCAATCTGTCAGAGTCCATATATAATTATCACGATGGAGGAAGTTGAGATAGAGCTATCAAGGTTAGCTAAATGCGTGTCAGCTGGTCCTGACGATATCCCCACTTATATCCTTAAGCTCTTGAAATGTATCCTGTCATATCCGCTTTCCAAATTATTCAACGTTTCTCTCAATACGTCGATAATTCCAAATGATTGGAAATCGGCGATTGTGGTACCACTTCCGAAAACGAAAAATGCTTGCGATGTTAGTGATTTTAGGCCCATAAGTTTAACATCTACTGTAAGTAAGGTACTTGAGAGAATTGTTCACAAAAGATTAATAAATGTATTGGGTTCAATAAACTATTTGAGCGACTCTCAACACGGTTTTCGGCATGGCCGCTCATGTCTAACGAATACTTTATGTGCTCGTGAACAATGGGCTGACGCAATTTCATGTGGATTGGTTGTCGATGTCGTCTATTTGGATTTCTCCAAGGCATTTGATCGCGTTCCACATGCTGAATTAATAAGTATTCTCGAATCTATTGGTGTAGATTACTATCTGACTCGTTGGATTGAGAACTTCTTGAATGGTCGACAATTTTGTGTAAGAGTAGGTAATGCTTTTTCATCTAAACGCAGTGTTATACGTGGTGTACCTCAAGGAACGGTTCTCGGGCCATTATTATTTTGCATTTTTATCAACGAGTTGTTGAGATCGCTTAATGTACCACACTTAGCCTATGCTGACGATTTAAAGTTATGGAATGTGATCTCGACTGAACGAGACTGTTTGTCATTGCAGCGTGACCTGGATTTAGTGTATGAATGGAGTCTTACTACAGGAGTATCATTAAACCTGGAAAAGTGTAAGAATATGAGATTGGGTCGTGGACGCAAAGGATGTCATACCTACTTCATTGGTGTAAAAGAACTTGAGATAGTTTCGACTCATCGTGATCTTGGTATTTTGATCGATTCATCTTTAAAGACACGACATCATTACAACATTCAATTAGGCAAAGCTAGAAAAATGATGCACACTATCAAAAATTGCTTTCTGAAAATAAATCCATCGTCGTTCAGGGTGCTGTTTAACTCGTTATTGAGACCAATACTTGAGTATTGCTCTCCATCTTGCTTCCCATGTACACGGACTGAACTGAATGCTGTCGATGGAGTTCTTCGCCGTATTACCCGTTTATGTCCAGACTGTAAGTATTTACCTTATCGTGAGAGACTTAAAGTGATTGGCATATTTGACATGAAGGTGAGGTTAATGTTTATCGACTTGGTTGCAACGTGGAAATTATTGCACAAATTTGATGGATATCCTCGAAATATTATGGCATGTCGTAATAATAGATCCAGGCGACATCATTCGATGACAATTTTTAAACAGCATACTGGGAAACTATCGCCTGTCACAAGATTGTCAAGACGTGTAGTTAACGTGTGGAATAGTCTTCCTGAATACGTTGTTGCCTCCACAACGCTGACTTTATTTAAGAAGCGATTGCGAATATGTCTGGAACAGATCGATAATATGGAGAAGCTATCGTATCCCTGATTTTCTTAACTCTATCAATTCTACATTTTGTTTAATTTTTTATTTTATTTTTTCGTGAGCAGACTGAACAGCCATATAGGCTTTGTCTTGTATGTTATAATAATAATAATGATCGTGTGCATATTCTTGATCGTGTTTGCAACAAGCTGATTTTTGTATGTAGTTGTAAGTTCTATCAATTGCAATTGATAGTAATAGCAGATTGTAGATTATTGTTTTGAGTAATTTGATATAATCAAGACAATAGCCTTAAACAGTTATTTAAGGATAATCAGATCAGTTAACTGAGTATACGTATTTAATATAATTATAAAATATACAAAACATAATAATGCTAAATCAAAATTTAATAATTAAATAATAAAATTAATAATTGTTTTTAGATTTTCTATAATTTAAATATAGAAAATAATATAATATAATATAATATTTAAATATATAATTTAAATATTATATTTAAATTATAATTTTTTATAATTTAAATCACGTTAAAAACTAAAATTGAAATTAAAAATATTAATCAATTTTTATGAATTAACTAATAACAGACGTTGTATCAGAATAAGAATTAGAGGTCATCAGGAGGAACTGCTATGCTATCAGGTTTCGGCCCCTAACTTATCTACCCAACATAGCAGCGGGGCCAAATACATGCTAATGATGTATTTCCTCTGATAAAACTATCTAATATCTTATTCTAATACAAAGTATATTATTTATTATCCATCCATAAAAATTTGCCACTTAAGAGTTTAAATTTATTCTTTATATTATTGTGTTGATTTATATATTTTACTATTTTCTGCTTGATGTTATTTTTATAGTAACCTAGTTTAAAATATGTATCTATTAAATTGTTTAAATGATTTTGACGCTCGAGGTCAACACGAGCGTTTCACATACAATCTGGGAGAAGTGAAGCTGGCTAAGGATTTTATGGTCTTTAAAATTTATGAAATCATATAAAATCTTATAAAATTTTATGGATAATGTCTGGATACGCGATATATACGCGAAACCAAAAAAAATTGGTTTCTAATAAACATACAATTACAGTTCAGATCGCTACGCTCGCGGAAAAATCTGTATTAATAAAAAAGGGTTTGAGATAAAAAGGTTTACAACGATTACATCGATTACAACTATTACTTCAACAATTAAAGAATTTAAAATTGTCTTGATTATAATTTCCCTGGTTCGATTCTGAGTTACGTTCAGCATTGAGGACTCGTAATTTGATCTTCAATCGCTACAAAGTTGGGGAGTGTAGTTATGATGTTTTTAAACAGGCAAGAAATTTATTCAATTCATTGAAGAGAAAGAAGCGGTGTGCATTTGAGAATGCATTAGCTAACAAGTGTAAATACGATTTAAAGGTCCTTTTTCAGTACCTATCAAGCAGGGGAGCTGTTGATTCTTCGATTTGTCACTACTTCTATGACATTTCTGCGAATGACATAGCTGAAGAGTTTGCGGCACACTATTGCACTTCAGTAGAGCCCGCAAATGAACATCAAACTTTTTGTATGGAATCTCGTGTGCTGAACACTTACTCTGACACGTGTCTTGAGTTGGACCTTGACAATTTGATAACGCCAGCTAAAGTCTATTCCGAATTACGCCGTCTAAAAGCAAATAATTCAAGAGGTTGTGACTTACTACCTTCTGTTTATCTGCGCAGATTAGCAGGCTCAATTTGCGTTCCTCTCTGTGCAATTTTTCGCCAGTCAATCTTGGAAAGATCTCTTCCTAATGTGTGGAAGCAGTCAATTGTTCTTCCCTACTTCAAGAAGGGAGATCGCTCTTCCGTCGAGAATTATAGGCCGGTGAGCATTACCTGCATTTGCTGTAGAGTGTTGGAGAGGTTTGTGCATCGCTACATGGTTGAGTTTTTTCGTGTAGGAAAAATTTTAGTCCCTAATCAGCACGGATTTCGGGAGGGTTATTCAACTGTTTCAAATTTGCTTGATGCTCATCTTGATTGGACAGCGAATAAGACACATTATATCGATACAGACATTATATTCTTCGACTTTTCTAAAGCTTTTGATAGAGTAGATCATGGTCTACTTCTTCAGAAACTTGTCAATACTGGACTCCCAAACATAATAGTTGATTGGATTAGAGAATTTCTTCGTGATCGTTGCTTTCGAGTACTTGTCGATTGGTCATTGTCTGTGTCTAGAGAATGTCATATTGGAGTACCTCAAGGTTCAGTTTTGGGTCCGCTTTTATTCAGCATTTATGTTAACGATTTGCCTGGGTGCATTCGCTCTCGATCATGTTTGTATGCAGATGACTTAAAAATATGGCGGCCCATTCATTCATGTGAGGATGTTGATAATTTGCAAACTGACATAGATAATTTGGAGTTGTGGGCGGCGTTAAACAAGCTTGTGATAAATGTTTGGAAATGCAAAAACATGCATTAAACATGCAAAAACTGATAGGCCCGTACAGATTACATCTAGTCTTGCGTTGGTGTCGCAGCAAGTTGATGCCCTTTCGAGACACGAGGGATCATTGACTGCAGTTAGTGTGGGTTCGGTTGCAACCCCATAACAGACCGAACTAAGCTCGTCAGCGAGGATGTCGCGAATGATATTGTGTTGCACGATCTGGAAGCCTCCATGTTTACAAGAGAGCACGTGACTAAGGCTTGTTTCTTCTTTGCAGATACACAGGGCGGGCATGTCTGGTGGTTCAAATCCATAGCGCGTTGCGATGCCATCTCGAAATTCACTCGCAGAAAGGTGGTGGAGCTCTTCAGAAGCACCAACAGTGAGCCAGTTTGAGGAGCCGGGGTACTTGGTATATTCAAGTGCACGTTTGGTAATTTCGGGAACAAAACGAAGAGCTTGGTTAAGTCGGAGTGTGAATGCATCTTTGCGCGTCTTGGCGATTTGAGCTGCATAGGTTTGCTGTAACGACTTTAATCCCTCGCCCTTGAGCCCAAATGAATAAGTGGAGCACATATGCTCCGAGGCTTCGAGATCAGACTTAAAGGTAAATATAGGATCCATATTGCCAATGCCACCCATTTTAATAGGACTTGTCAATATGATGTTGATTGGATCAGGCAGATCGTGTTTTGTAATTTGGGGCAGGATTTGATCGAGTGACATGCCGTGCAACGGATTAACGTCGGCAGCGGTGCAAGGCGTCGTTCTGAATAGAAAAGTCCATTTCCATTGCAGTGATTTGATAAGTCCTGTATAACCAACATGCGGATCCGCTGAGCAGACATCTGCAAGTCGGGAAACCAAATTTACAGCCGAAGAAATCTTTCGAGCGACAAACTGTGATAAACAATCTTCAGTACCGATGGCGGAACCAAGGATGTTGACAAAGTCATTACGTATTGTAACGTACGGAAAGCTGTCAGAGATAAAACCGTGAGATCCGTCATGACGCTCTATATTATGTACCAAGATATTGGTTTTCGATGGATTTATGTAATAGCCATATTGAGGCCCGCGCGTAGTCAAGATATGCCAAGCTGTTTTTAACGACGATAAGGAACCGACGAAGTTTGCGTCATCGGCGTACCATCGTTGCAGAGTGTCTGGGCATTTCGACTGTATGAGCTTGATTAGTGGAATCGAGGACATAGCAAAAACGGCCATTGCGAAGAGGTCTCCTTGAGTTACCCGCTCTCTTGAATAAATCGATTCATCTTCGATGACAAGCTGAGCGTCACCCGAATATATGTTGCGAAATGCGACGTTAAGAGCTGGGCAAATAAATTTCATATTTGCCAGAGCGACTCGACGATTCAGGCGGTTAAAAGCGTTGCTAGCATCGATACACATAAGAGCGTTTTCGGAATTTTCATGAAATCGTTTGCGTAGTGAGTGAATGGCAAATTCGATGCCATTTCGTTGGGCGGCACACAACTGCGTAGTTCCGGCGGCTTCTTGAAGGTCAGATTTTATATGACGCAGGATTGTCCGTGAAATAATGCGTCTATCCACGTTTGAAATACCGATTGGACGTATACCACCGGATTTTTTCGGAATAGCGACCAGACGACCGGCAATGAATGCTTCCAAACAACCGGTGGGCATCCGCTCCGTTGCGATACAAATGGCCAAGGAAGCAAGACTCTCCGCTAGCTTTTGTGAATGCATTCCGAAAGCGGTCAGCATACGTCTCCATAAAATCGCGTCCATGCCGGATGGTCCAGCCGAACCAAAAGTCGATTTCGCCGATCTTTGGATGTCTATCGCACAGATGGAAAGGAACATTGATGAGTGGTGAGGGAGGGCACTGGGAAGCCTTTCTTGAAGCAGGGCATCGGAATCCGCATCGGCAGGCTCCGGATGAAGGGCTTCTAGGTGTTGTTTTACGGTTTTGTCTCCGATCAGGACGTGAGGTGATAGACAACCATTCGTTTCGTGGTCTTCAAGTAAATGAGTAGCCGCAGTTAGTTTGTTTTTACAGACAAGATGGCAATATTTTCTTTTCCAGTCGTTGGTAGAGCTGTTGCGGACGACTAACGTGCGTCGAGATTGTAGGATTTGGGCCTCCTTGTATATCTCAACAATTTCTCGACATTTCCATAGACTGATTCGACGCTCCAAAGTTTTGCGAATCATTGCTGTTTTTCGAGTTTTAATCGGCTGCAGCACGCATCTCGCGAGGACGGTTGCGGCTTTTAGTGCATCAAAAGTTGGCGTGTCTTTCCCGTAAGTGGCCATATTGTATAGGTCGGTTAGTTGGTCAATAAACGCGTTACTGGCGTTGCATTTGGGAAGTTCTAAATTTTCGGGTTTCCAGTGAATTACTTTACCATATACGTAGTCTATCTGAATTTTGAAAGACGAGTTTGTCGTAATAGGTCGGTCATTCGCTTGAGCAGTGTGTACGTTGAAGGGCGAAACACTGTTGTTTTCACCGTTATTACGCATAGGGTGATCATCTCTCGTAAACACGATACTTTCGGTATCAGAGCTCATTTTGATTCTATCTTGGGTACCGTAATCGAGACGTGGTGGGTCAATATCATTGTTTTCTGCGGAAGTGTGAGTGGGATTGAGATCGATGATAAGTTCAGTCGCGGAAAGGTTGTTGGTACACTGAGCAGCAGAGCAGTTTATACAGGGGCGATCCGCTTTCGCACATCGACTATTAATTTTTTTTTATAATATAAATTATTCAAAAATAAGACAGCTTAAAGGTTACCCTCTAATGGGTCCAAAGTGGCAATTCAAAAACTGAATTTTTAGTTCAAAGGGAGTTGATCGTACAAATCGACTTAGAGTGGTGCGTCCTTATCGTGAATTAGAGTTCCTGGTTCTTGATACCTGTTTCGCATAGCCATCGATGTGGATTTTATAATAAGGAGTGAAATCCTGGCTCTTTCTTGACGGATCAAATCGGGATATGAAAGGTTGTTGTTGCTCGCTTTAAGTGAAGATATGCGCTTAAGTATCGAGTCCGCTATCTTTCCAATACCACCAACAGTTGAGAAAATCAACGGGTGAAACGAAGCATTTTCTATTTTCGCAATCCGCTCTGTATATTTTGCCTGCTTCCGATTTTCATGGTAATTGAAGGGATCCTTTATTGTATCCAAGGAATAAGACGGCGCTAGGTTGTTGAAAACGCATACGTCCATAAAGGACCGCTCCGTCAGATTCCCGAAGAGGCCAGTACATCTTATGTCTGATCTTGCCTCTCTGTCCCGTGATGTGGCTTGAGATTCAAAAATGACTGTGTCTGAAACCGGGAGCAATACTGGTTCTGTACATACGAGTCGACAGGTTTCCTTGAGTGATCTAGCAATCTCGTTAGCGACACTGTTGTGACGAATGAAGTTGAAACAGCCTGTCTTGCATGAAAGTGCGTGTATTGTTGTTAGAGACACTCCACACGCACACTCACCCAAATAGCGGTTCGGTTTCCACTCGTATCTTATTGAAATCGCGTCGTGGAATTCTGAGGAGGATATGAACAAACCCTCAACAAACCCTGCTGTTAACCACGAGTAGGCACCTTTCATGCTGGCATTCCATAAAATTGTCTTTAAATCATTTTTAGAGTTACTAGTAATCTCCGTCACTATTCTGTTAAACTTTATTATGTTCATTTCTCTTATCTGCTTGACTACGTTATGCTGAGACGTTTCTAGGGGAACTTCTGAGTGGTCTCTATCTACACTAGCCCTATACATCATGCGTGATTTCTCGTATTCATTATAGCATTCTTGAGTATAGTCGACTATACCAAGTCCTCCATATCTGCATGGTAAAGCTACTATTCTACTTGACTCATCGTCGAGGCTGTTGATTCCCAGCATTCCCGGCAAAAGATTATGAAGTATCGCATTCTTTAAAGGTATTAGAAGACAATCTGCTACTTCACATGTTCTAAGAATGTATGAAAATTTGTGTAGCAAAGCTTTGATTAGCAAAGTGTATCCGGCGAAGGCGTCTCTATCGGCAATCTGTTTTAGCTTTTCTATTTGACCTGACCAATTCGTTACTTTGTTGATTATCTCGGTTTCAACATATTGTTCGAGCCCAATCATGCTCCCAAGGTATTTGATTCCATCGCATCGAATATCTACACCATCATCCGCGAGTTCATCCAGACAATCAATATTACAGGTTTTGCCTGTCAATACAGTACATTTTGATGAATTTGTTATGAATCCAAACGCGGGTCCTATTCGGTTAAGCTCTTTCCATACCTTATTTATATCGCTTGGTTTGCCCAGGCACGCTCCATCATCGGCGTACCAACAGTGTTTAGCGTTTGGAGCTACTTGTTTTAGTTTTCCAATTAGTGGCATCGAGGCTGCAGCGAATGCTGCCATGGCGAGAGGGTCTCCTTGTATGAAACCTTCTGTTGATTTTAATATTGAGTTATCCACCACCAGCATCGAAGGTTGAATGTAGGTATTGTGCAATATCGTCGACATTGCGGGACAGATGAATTTCATATTTTCCAGTGCCATTTTTCGGTTGCAGTTATTAAAGGCATTGGTTGCATCTATTAGTAAGATGCATTCTACAGAAGATTGACTAAACGCATCTCGAATCGTGTGAATAGCAATCTCTGTTCCACATCTTTGGCCTGCACAAAGTTGCGTAAAACCACATACACTCCTAACATCTTTTCCAATAAATGACAACACGGTACGTCCCGCAATCCGTCTCAATACTTCTCCTACTCCAATGGGTCTAATCCCATTGGAGTAGGACTATTAATAATAATGGAGAGAAAATTTATTGCCATCGCGCCTCTCGGCTTCGACAAAATATAAAAGAAAGAAAATATAGTTACAATAAATCAAAAACATTCAATTTAAACGGATGCTGATGTTAGACGTTGTACCATTACATTGCATCTTCTCTTCGTCATATACTATGCCCCTAATGCTTCTGCACTTTTCCTCTTAAAAGGCCTCAGATAGATCGTGCACTTTACTTCATACGATCAATATCTTGCAAACTCAAATGCTGCAAATATGGACATTCGAAAATATGAAGCAAGGACCAGCAAGCGCACAAACAAAATTTGCACGAACAGCACGACGATCGCGAATGTAAAGGAATGTGTATACGACAAATCTTATCGTGGTACCCATGAGTAGAGAAACGCCAAACCAATGGCCGCTTACAATTGTGTGAATTTTTCCAATGTTGTTGACAGACAACTGGCGTTAAAAAGTGTTCCGGATCAATCCCCGATATTTTCTTGTTAAATATTTCTAGATTTGCAGTATAATTAACAGTTTCGACCATATTAAGAAGACTGCGCAGATATACGGATAAAGGTGGGACGGCTGCCAAGGTATAAACTAGTGTAGATGATGTCTTTGGTGAAACTCCCACTATGCGCTTTAAGAATCTTGCCTGACATCTGTCGAGCTGCATGAAATTACCGGAAGTCAAATTTATAATAATAAATTTGACTATTAATAATAATAATACTATTAATAATAATAATAATGTCTGTATGGGCCGCTAGGTACTAGTCGATTAAATATTAAACTAGCACATATTGCCAATAAGCCTCCTGGTGGAGCGGCCCGGACAACGTATGTTCGACATTCGTCGATCAACGGCTAAATAATTAGCCGGCTTGCATCTGCCGTAGGGATAGTCTTTGTATAGAAATCTAAGATCCTTGCGATGACTCCAACGGCGAATTAGACAATGGACGAAAAGGAGGAAGAGAGTCATTGAGTCCTGTTTCCTTACAGCAGCGATGTTGGATCATCAAAGGATATTGAGAACGGGAGATAGGCGAACAAACAAAATCACTCCGATTACTTTAACGGTAGATTGTACAATGGACGAAAAGGCGGAAGAGAGTATTGGAGACCTGTTTCCTTACAGTAGCGATGTTTGATAATCAAAGGATATCGGGAACATGAGATAGCCGAACCAACAAACAAATACAGTAAAAATAACTAACAAAAAAATTAAAAAATATAAATTAAGTGCGAAGAGTAATGGTTAACAAACCACTGAGCGGAGGAGTTTTCATTGTCGGGTACCATGTGACCAGGCAGTTGTACGGAGACAGCGAAATAAGCATCAACATTCGAAGCTGACTAGCCATCATGTAGGAACATGGAATGTCATCTCGCTGACGGGGAAGAAACCAGAATTAGTAGAAGAGATGATTCGTTTCGGTCTTGAAATAGTCGGAGTGACTTATCTTCACTATTCTGGAACTGGAACTAAACTTTTAAATCAAGGCTGGACCTTGAGCTATTCGGAATTGACCAACGGAAAGCGACAAAAGGCGGGTGTAGAAATACTTACAAGTCTCCAGTTGTCGTTCGTGGTCGAGAGGTCTAACACAGTGAACGAAAGGCTGGCGTCTCTGAGACTTTTAGTCAAAGAGGAAAGGGGATAACTGTTGTGTGTGCGTATTCTCCTTACATTATCTCGGAATACGCAGCCTCTGTATAAGATCTTCAGGCTCTGCTTGATAGTACTCCTATTGTATATTCCCTGTTCTATTGGGTGACTTTAATGCTCATGTTTGGTAACGACAGTAGCACTTGAAGGGGAGTGTTGGGAGGAACGGACTTTCTGATTTGAATGCGAGTAGTGTTGACTTATTGCAATTTTGTTCTCGTAACAATTTGTGCATAACCAACACCATGTTTGAACATAAGGAAATCCATAGATGCACATGGCATCAGGATTCTCTTACTCAAAGATCAATGATCGATTGTGTAATCGTTTCATCTGATCTGCGACATTATGTTTTGGACACTCGTGTGAAGAGAGGGGCTGAGCTGCCAAACGACAGCTATCGTGTAGTTGGTAAACTTTGATGGTAGAATTATTTCTCAGGATACATTGAATAGATAGTTAGCAGATAGTTAGAATATATAGTGGGCAGATAGTTAGCCAGAGAGATTCAATACTCTTTGATTTCTTGAGATAGTTGTGTTTAATTCGTTGATTGTTCGTTGATTCCTTCCTTCAAGCAATCGCCCCATTTCACTCATCTCTACTCTTTCTAAGCTCTTAGAACGTTTATCTTAATACAAATCAAAATATTTCTTGCTTCCTCTAATCTGTACCTTTTTTCCAATCCGCTTTCCGCTCTAATTACTCCACAGAAATTGCCTGTATAAAAGTTTACAACGACCTACTCATTTATCGCGAATCGCTCTATACAGTGTTATCATCTCTCTCAACCTCTGTTCCGCCTTGGACACCGTGGACCACTCCATTCTCTTTTCTCATCTTCGTTATGATTACGCTTTTCTTCCTCCGCAGCATGGTTTGCCTCATATCTATCCAACCCTTCTTTTCGCATTTGATCAAATTCATCATTCTACCCTCCCATTCATATTTTCTGCAGGTCCCACAAGGTTCAGTCCAAGTTCCCCGGTTTTCTCCCTTCTACTTGTCGATCTATCTCCGTTTATCAAACGTTACTCTTTTAACGTCATGCAATACGCCGATGACATCCTCATCTATGCTCATACACCCGCCCATCGCATAAACGATGTCTCTCACATATTCGTTTCGTTCTAATACCAGACAAGTCCAAAATAATGTGGATCCTCCCCCGTCAACCTAACATATCTCCTCCCCTGTATCTTATGCCTCACTAATCATCCCCATAGTCCACAATCTCACTTATTTAGAATTCCATTTCGATGATCACCTTTCTCTCAAACCTTTCGTCCGTGATAAAATCCACTCGTCTTACTTAATTCTCCGTGACATCCGTCCTATCCGCCCCCTTATCGACTTCCGTTCTTGTATGCCTGTGACAAGAAAACGACCTTAGAAGGTTTTATTCAACATCTAGAAAACAAAGAGTTTATGTTTCAATTACAAACAAGATCACGACATTCATCCCTCCAGAGAATAATTTTCCAAGTACTTCGGGGTCCGTCTATTCCTCCCTGAACGACGCACTGTGAATGATTCGATTTCATTTGGAGATTCTCCTACGTCATGTCGTTCATTAGTTTGATCAGCAGCTATCTCCACTTTGCAAATTTCGTTTTCCTGGAATAGCGGATCAATTTCTCCTGACTTGTTGAATACGTAGTCGCCCCCCAACTTCCTTTGGCTGTCCCATAATTTCGCTTTCGTTCGCTAAATTATCATCGAGAGGCGGGGCTCTTGCTAAATGTTGCGTAGACGCCCAACTTTCATAACCATTTGCGTACCGTACAAGAGCATAATTTTGGTTGGAATGAATTAATTTAGCCCGGTCGACTAGGGGGCTAAATTTATGGATACGATTACAACGTTTGACATACACGTCACTTAAATTCACCAACCAATCTGAAAGCGAAGTGTCTTTTGATAAACGACGTTAGTATGTGAACATTCTATTGTGTGGCGTTTCATTCGAAGCAGTGCAGAGTAAGGATCGTAAAGAGTGAAGAGCTTCTGGTAAAACCAATTGCCAATTTGATATTGGTAGCTTCATTCCGTCCAATCGCAGAGCTATCGCTTTCCATATGATGCCGTTGAATATCTCGACCTGACCATTAGAAGTAGGATGATATGGAATTGAATGTGTTAACGAAATTTCATGCTGATGCAGATATTGTCGGAAAGCAAACGATGTGAATGAAGATCCTCGATCGGTATGTATGCTATTTGGGGTGCCAAATATCGAGAACAGTTGATCCAAACATTTCATTACGACAGTCGTAGATGTATCACAACATGCGAATCCAAATGGAAATCGACTGTATTCATCAACAACTGTAAGCTGGAAGCGATTTTTATTTGTACTAGGCAAGAGCCCTTTAAAATCTAAAGATAGCCTCTCAAATGGTTGAGTCGACTTGATCAACTTTCCTGCTAGAGGATTGAAGAACTTTGGTTTTAATCTTGCTGAGCTTTGACACCTATTCGAAACCAATCTCACATCGTCGATCGAAAAAGGTAAATTTCGACTCCGAATAAAGTGCCAAAGTCGAGAGATACCTGGATGACACATTTTCGAATGAAGATCGGTAAGCTCATTGAGATGATTTGGAGAAGTGACAGCGCTAATGACATGTCTTGAGAGAGCATCGGCTGCTTCATTATTCACACCCCGCCGATAAGAAATATCGAATTGATATTCAGATAGTTCGAGCCTCCATCTAGTTAATTTATCGTTTTTAACTTTGCCGCGAGACGACTGCGAGAAAACGAACGAAATTGAACGTTGATCGGTAATGATTGTAAAATGGCGACCTGCCAGAAAATGACGCCAGAACATGATAGATTCGATTATCTCTAGCGCTTCCTTTTCGACAGAAGAATACTTCTTTGCGCATTTATCGAGGGTCTGGAAAATAAGGCGATCGGTTTAGATTTTTGCGACAGAGTGGCACCTATAGCAAAGTCTGACGCATCTGTCTCTTCAACAAAGGAAAGTGAAAAGTCAATCTTTGTTAACGTCTCATTGCTTAACCATTCCTTGATTATTGAAAACGCATTTACAGCTTCTTTGGATAGAGGGAATGATGTTGTTTGTGTAAGGGGATGTACGATCTCATTATCCATTTTGAATGATGCGAGAATAGCCCCAATACACTTTTTAAACTAGAAATATCCTTTGGTATCGCCAGATCAATTACTGCTTTGACCCTATCAGGATCCGGACAAATAGCTTGTTCACTCAATTGGTAACCAAAAATTCTTATTGTGGAGACACCAAATTGACATTTGGATCTGTTGAGAGTAATATTATAACGTTTCGCTACGTCTACGAAACGTTGAAGGTTATGGTTATGCGCTTCGATTGTACTTCTAGCGATTACAACATCTTCGATCGACAAACCTTGGCAAAATGACCTTGTTTGTCACAGTTTCGACAACGAGCGTTACGTGCAGGACACGATGTACGATTGTGGTATGGCTTGCCGCAAAAATAGCAGTTCCGATTCCGATGGATTGTTGAACACATATCCACTTGAGTTGCATCCACAGAACATCCGTCGGTTAGACACACGCTGTCAACATTACTGACTGACGGATGTTCTTCTGCTGATTCCAACATTGGTTGTCTATTTGATCTAGAGAAAGTTGTTGCTTGTTTGTGGGCGGTTTCGATTGCCCGATCCATCTGTTGGAATGTGTCTGAGAACAAAATCAGAGAACAAATGTTCTCTGATTGTCGTAGAGGAAATGCCAGCGACGAATGTGTCTCGTAGAAACATGTCCCGGTGTTCGTCTGCATTGACCGCTTTAAACTGTACCTGTTTTCCGAGGGATTCCAAAACTCTGATAAACTGGTCGATTGATTGATAAGACTCTTGTACTACGCTACGTAGTTGATGTCGCAAATAAACGTCGCTACGATCTTTGACAAATGCCGATGAGAGGAATTCGATTGTTGTAGCATATGTAACACATCCATCGATCAAATCGTAAACCGACGATGATACGAGATTTAGCTTCTGTCCGTCAGTGATAGATTCAATTGATCCAAGGAAAGCGTCAAATCGCTTGAACCAGTGACGTCACTCGCGTGCAGTATTCTCTTGATCCGGCGATAGATCGAGCACTGACGGCTTAAGTAACTTATCCATCTCCAAACAATGTTGAATAAATTGTGACAAGAAAACGACCTTAGAAGGTTTTATTCAACATCTAGAAACAAAGAGTTTATGTTTCAATTACAAACAAGATCACGACAACGCCTCTCTTTTATCATTTATTTTCCCTACAATCGATTACTGCCTCATCCTTTTCGCCAATTCTCCAAATACATCATGCTACCCCTACAACGCGTCATCAACTCCGCCGTTCGAGTGCTCTTTCATCTCCGTCGCTTTGACCACACATCCACATATCTTGCCCAACTCTCCTGCCCCCTATCCAAATCCGCATCCAATTCCGACTTATTATCGTAACTTTTCGTCTCATCGCTGTTGTTTCCCCATCGTTCATCAACCTACCTTTCTTAGACGACACTCCTCCACCTCTCTATCCATGCGTTCTCGTCATTATCTCTTACTTCACGTTCCCAATTACTCTAACAACTACGGTATCCGATCCTTCCTCGTTGCCGCTCGCCTCGCCTCGCCTGGTATCTACTACCTCTCGACGTCCGCCGTGCTCCCTCCTTTACCACATTCAAATATCTTATTGTTCCCACCTTCTAGATACATGATTTAGACTTTTGTTTGTTTGTTTTTCTTCGTGGTCATGTAAGCGTGCCGTCAGCACGCATTTGCCACGTAAAATAAATCTACTGTTTTTGAAGCTAATGTAAATCGCTTCAATTATAGTTATTTTACATGTATCAGCCTCGACTTTTAAAGTTATTATGAAGGAGACACACAGAATATGATTATATTTAGAAATCTACTTATAAGTAGATTAATATTAGAGCAAATATTAAAAGCTCTGAGATAATATGACCTTGTTAATGAAATTCTCCACGCAATCGGGGTTGGAGTATTTTGAACAAAAATATTTAACAGCTTAAACACAAAATAAATAACACAAATCAACGAACATATTGAATCAACGAACAATCAACAACGTTTTGATAGTAAGCATTGGATGTCAAACCATGGTGAACGGTGCAAGCGACGGTGAGGGTGAGGCTTGAATAGTAAGAGAAGATCGAAAGTGGATGTGAGTTCAGAGTCGAAATGAAAGGCAAGATCGTGATGATAGGAAGATGTTATTGTGGGAGAAGATAGGGACGATTTGAGTAAGGCAGAGCGGAGAAGGGTGAGTCAAGAATTCTACAAGGGCGACATACGATGGTAGGTGTGTGAAGCGAGGAGTGTTTGGAAATGATATCAAGGGTGACGAGAAAGTGATCGGATAGAACATGATCGGAGATAAAAAGTGAGGTGTAGGCAGCAAAACGATCCGGGTCAGCGATGATGTCGAGTGCCTCGCCAAGGATATGTGTGGGGGCAGTTTCAATAAAGATAGGATCATTTTAGGAAATAAAGCAGGCCTGACTCTGAAATTAAATTCTTAAATGATAGCTGGACAATTTTTACTGCCACCTAATTGTTAAAAGATAGCGACTAATGTGTACTAGTGACTATTTTTTGTACTAATTTTAATTATTTTTTATTTTCAGATTGAATAATCCTTGATAATGGTGTGTCCACGTGCCAACAAAATATTGGATCAAAATTTCACAATAATGTCTCTTCGCCTTACCCTTTTAATGATTTATAATTTAATTTTTACTTATCATTATTTTTTATTTATAAAGAATATAACATGAGTAAACTCAGTCAGCTGATTAATTTAATATAGTGATAGATCAACTATCTTTATATTAATATTTTTGGTGCTTGAATATTATATTGTTTAATATCATATTAAATTATTGTTTTCATAATTTTTTTGAGTATATTTTATAGAAAAATACAAATTTTACGATTTTAAAACGTGTATCACTATTTTCGATACAATTCACTGCATTTAAGCTGTTATCAAATATTATCCAAGTTGGCCTCGTTGATCATGACCTGAAGCTAAGCTTTTGTCGGATTCGGTCCCAGAAACCGCATTGTGCTGCCAAGCTGATCAGTATGTGCCGTAATTATCCTTCCCGAAAATCAAAAAAGACTCCTTGAGTTCAATAAACTGCTTCATAATGTATGTTAATATTATAGTTAAATATTACTAGTAGTATAAAGATGAGGCAATTTATCTTTATTTGAAAATATCAATTTATCTTTTTATAGTTTTATAAATTTTTTAACCAAGGAAATAGTTTTATTCCAAAATTTCACACAATAATTTGATAGATCGTATCAAATTATTGTATAGATCTACAGCAAATTTCATCGTTTTTAATAAATAATTTGTAATTTAATTTTTTTTAATATCCAGGAACTATCAGGTAATGTTGAACGACACGAAAAATATTTTTTGATATTTCGCTGGTAATTACTAGCATATTCAGAAAATTTAATTTAATCTTTAATTTTCTATATAACTATATTATATATTATATCTATATTATATCTATATAATAAATATTATTTATTATCTATCCATAAATTTTTTCGCATTCGAATTTTTCACCTGACTCGGTAAAATTCAATGGACAAATTAAAACAAAGATTCTTTATTGCGGCTTAAATTGAATTGTAATTACCACACAAATAATAAAATTCCTGATTTCGTAAACTCTGAAGAACTGAGAATAAATTTAATTTGATTAACAAAATTAAGACCAAATAACTGAAAATTACTTTTTAGATGTAAATATAAGGAAATCAGTCTTAAATTTCTCCTATTTGTGACGCGATCGTCTGATACTATAGAAATAGCTCTTATAAGAAAATACTGCTCATTTCACTTACAATGTAAGTGCCTAACGTTCATCATAACGTTTACAATTGAACCGATTTTACTTATCAAATTTTTTCTTACAAGGCATTTCCTTAGAACGTTTTTTAATAGTAACTCTTACTGATCAAACATAACACAGATAGCATCAGTGAAATGCGATGGCAGCCATTCCTCTATCTAGCCTCCTTGCTGCTTTTGATGCATAAACATATTTTTTCTGTAAACGAAACATCTTTTTTAAGATCATCCAGGCTGATAGCAGAGCAACATGCGTTGAGCATATATTTTTCATTCAGTAGACACAAATAATTTACACTAAGTGAGATAAGACACGTACTACACAGTCCTTAAAGTGCAGAAAATACTGTTTAAGATTAAAGGATGAGCAATGGAATAAATGATAATTCAGACATCGATGTTGTATTACTTTACTCGAAAAATAATATTAAGTTCGTTTAAATGTGTGCATTTAGTCGATTTTTTGTCAGTTGCCTAATTCCGTTTATACTATAAGCTATGTTCGACGTTTAGATTTTCTATCAATAATCATAATCTTTACATATTTGATTCTTATTTTCAGAATATTACAAATATTTTAAAATAGATTTCAATGACTGCAATTTTTAATGAAGAAGTACAAACGTTGAATACAAATATGGAAATGGATTTTCCGCAATCATTTAATATAAATGAATACAATGAAGACGATGATGGAACTCGAATATCCATTTCCGTACTTCTTCCAGAACAGTTTGCACGCCGTTTAAACCTATCTGTCAACACAAGGTTTGTTTACTGTCATGAAAAAGAAATAATATTATATTATATGAAATATTCTTATTATTTAAATTGACGTATTATACTATAGAGATAACAATATTTGTAGAACATCAGCCGAATGTCAAAGGAGTGTTTATGTTAAAAATGAGTGATTACTGTTTGATTACTTTGCAAATATTCATAAATAATAAACTAGTTTTTATTTGGTCGAATTTTAAATTGCTTGTTTATTAATCGATATTAAAATATATTGATTATAATATATTGAAACAATCAGTAACTTATACTAAATATTATAAGATACTTAAAAATATTAAAACAACTTTTAAAAATAATAAGCTAAAAGATCTTTTTGTGAATAAAAGAAGCTTTGCTAAAGAAATATATTCCTAAAATAAGGTCTAACCTATTACCAACATTAGGGCGAAAAAATGTTATTATATAATAAAGAATTAAAATAAAGAATTAAAATAAAGATTTAAAAGTAATATAATAAATAATTCTATAATATAAATAAATAATTCTTTATTATAATAAAGAATTAAAAGTAATATGTAATGATGATATTTGAAACATTCTAGAAACAGAATGCAATTGCAGAAGTCTTAGTTTTGATAAAATAAATGAATATTTTTTAATACCCATAATCTAGAATAAATTGGAAATTGTGAATTCAAGAAAATGCTATTAAAAAAGTATATATACATTTTTTAATTTTTTTAATTCGGATATTTTACAAAATAAAATAATACAATAACGGTTCCATTAAATAGGACAATAAACAGTTATTGCGTTTTTGCTAAATCATCTTCAATAATTAAAGATGTTCCTGCAATATTCCTTTGCGGTCGGACAAGGAAGGAGCTCGCAGGAAGGCTGATACAGTTCGAGCGAGAGTACATGAAATTTTACAATTTATATGATATAAAACTTTGCTATATGTTGTATCACGCTTACGAGATAGTTATCACGCTTACGAGATAGTTATCACGCTTACGAGATAGTTATCACGCTTACAAAATGGTATAAATATAGATTAAATAATAAAGATAAAAATAAAATTTACAATTCGTTATATAATGACTTAAATTCTTATTTGGTAAGTAATATAAGAATAAAATGTGTAAAGATTATATATGTTATCAAATAAAAAGGAAAATGAAAATAACAAACAATTATAAAAGGAAAGATCTAATTTATAAAGATATGTATACAGAACTTACTAAATTAAAGCATAACTCTATAATAACAACTATTGATATAGCTAGTAATAACTTTGTCTTCATATGCAAAAAAGCTTTATTATGATATACTGATGAAATAATTAAATCAGCTAACTGAGTCTACGTATTGTTATATAATTATAAAATAAACAAAACATAATAATGCTAAATCAAAATTTAATAATTAAATAATAAAATTAATAATTGTTTTTAGATTTTCTATAATTTAAATCAAGTTAAAAAAATAAAAATAAAAAAAATAAAAAATAAAAAATAAAATTTAAAATAAACGTCATTTTTATGAATTGACTAATAAATAACAGACGTTGTATCAGAATAAGAATTAGAGGTCATCAGGAGGAACTGCTATGCTATCAGGTTTCGGCCCCTAACTCCTCTACCCAACATAGCAGCGGGGCCAAATACATGCTAATGATGTATTTCCTCTGAAATAACTATCTAGTATCTTATTCTAATGCAAAGTATATTATTTATTATCCATCCATAAAAATTTGCCACTTAAGAGTTTAAATTTATTCTTTATATTATTGTGTTGATTTATATATTTTACTATTTTCTGCTTGATGTTATTTTTATAGTAACCTAGTTTAAAATATGTATCTATTAAATTATTTAAATGATTTTTAAGAAAGCCAATATCATTACATATTGTTGCAATTCTTAAAATTTCATTATTTAATGTATTATATTTTATATTATATGGTATGCATGAATGCTCATGCAAAATATGTTTCTTGTAAATTTAAATATGTCATCTTTACGATATAAATTAATAGTAGTTTTAGTTAATGTTAATTTAATGTTCATATCTAGATATACACCTTCTTTATCATTAATATTGGTTTTGTTAAGAATAAGGCTTTCTGGATAAATTTGTTCACTAATTGAATAAAAATTATTAGAATTAAATACACATATATCATCAATGTATCGAAACATATATTTCATATATTTATATTGTTTAGATTTAGTTTTTACACAGTTATGAACAAATTCATATTCTATAAAGCTTAAAAACAAGTCAGCTATAATTGGGCTACTATTACCACCCATTGGAACACCTTTTACTTGTCTAAATATAGATGTCCCTACTTTTAAATAATTTTGATTTATCAAAATATTTAAGGATTCTATTAATTCAATTTTATCCATATATTTATATTTATTTGATGGTTTAATTTTTGTTAGATAGGCGTTATAATTATTATAACATATATATGTATATCTTTTTCCGAATATAAGGTTAATTAATTTTACTAACGCTTCTTTAATATCTACTAAATCTAGATTTGTATAAAGCGTACTAAAATCGTATGTATTTATATTTTGAAAATTTATTCCTTTTGTCTGTTCTAAAAATTCTTTTGTAGAATTAATACTGAAATAGTGTTTTATACCAGTATTAATTTCGATTACCTTGCAATATTTTTTAAAATGTGCTTTAATTACTTTAAGTATTTTATTCATATAGACAGAAAGTGGTTTTAATGTACATTTAAACGCACTACATATGAACCTAGGTTTTATTGGATTTTTATGTAATTTTGGATTCCAATATAATATAGGTATAGTTTTATTATCTAATTCAACCTTTATACCCTTTTTATCCATTATAGAACAGTGACTTGTAATAATTGTTTCTAAACTCAACTCACTACGTTCATATGTTGGATTTACATTTAAATCATTAGAATTAACCTCTTTCATTAGTATATCATAATAAAGCTTTTTGCATATGAAGACAAAGTTATTACTAGCTTTATCAATAGTTGTTATTATATAGTTATCCTTTAATTTAGTAAGTTCTTTATACATATCTTTATTCAATTTTATCTTTCCTTTTATAATTGTTTGTTATTTTCATTTTATTTTTAATTTTATCAAATATATAATCTTTCCAAATTTTTATCTTAGATATATTCGAGCTTTCACTATTAATCAGCTTACTAAAGTAATCATTTAAGTTATTATATAACGAACTGTAAATTTTATTTTTGTCGTTGTTGTTATTTAATCTATATTTATACCCTTTTGATAGCAGCTTTCTTAATTCACAATTTTCAATTAATTCTAGATTATGGGTACATATATGTTCATTTATTTTATCAAAACTAAGACTTTTACAATTGCATTCTGTTTCCATTATGTTTCTAATATTATCGTTACATATTGATTTTAATTCTTTATTATAATTACAAATTTTTCGTCCTAATGGTGGTAGGAGTTTATACCTTATTTTAGGAATATATTTACTTAAATCTGACCCTATTATTTCTTTACTTTTAGAATTATTTAAAAGTCCGGCTATATTTATGTTATCTATACATTTATTAATGAAGTTTATGGTTAATGTATATTTTCTATTGTTATTATTAACATTTATTGTACGATTATAGTATTTTGTATTACAATAACTGTCTATTATACAACTTAGCCTATCATAGTCGTTAATTAATTTTTGATTTTTTTGAACATATGATATCTCTCGGAAAACTTCTTATATTTACATAAAGATTTTTTAGCTTATTATCACTTAAAAGTTGTTTTAATATTTCTAATTGTTTATTTATATACATATCTTTTTTAATATTTTTAACTCTATTTTTCCTATTCCTTTTATCACCATGACTTCTTGGTTTGTGTGTAACCGGATTTGTATAATATAGTTGTTAATTATGTATTATACTACTTCTGTCAATTCCTTGTACCACGTCATTCAATCCTAATGGGTACATGGAATTAAGCGTTTTAATCCAAAAATCTTCTTTTTCTTATAGTTTTTGATTTAATATTGAAATGTTTTCTTCGATAATATGTTCTAAAATAAATAATTTACAGTTTTTAATATCATGTCCTATTAATCTCATATGTTTATGAAATATAGTTTGACTATTATGCTGTATATTATATATGTGTTGCCTAAACCTAGTTTTTAACATTTGATATGTTTTTCCTATATGTTGCAATCCACATGTGCATTGTATTAGATACACTACACCTGCGGTATTGCAGTTACAATTATTATTAATATTTAATGAAAAACATTTGTTTGTCGTATTACTTACGATACAATTATTATTATTTATAACATCACAAACTATACAATTTTTTCTGTTACATTTAAAAGATCTAAAATTGAAATCATTAGTACTTACGTATTTTTCCAATATTGTTGAGTACATGTAACTTTTAAGTCATGATTTTTAACGTTGCTTTTTTGGTGTCGCCACCTAGTTTAGTTGACTCTGACTAAACTTACAACGGGCCATCCAGCAGCATCTGACAGCGGGCTGCCCTGCTTAAGGCGGTTGAGGTTAATTATAATGGCGGTTGATTATAATGGCGGTTGCAGTTAATTATAATAGCGGTTTTCCAATATTGTTGAGTACATGTAACTTTTAAGTCATAATTTTTTACGTTGCTTTTTCGGTGTCGCCACCTAGTTTAGTTGACTCAGACTAAACTTACAACGGGCCATCCAGCAGCATCTGACAGGGGGCTGCCCTGCTTAAGGCGGTTGAAGTTAATTATAATGATTTAAATGTAAATCCAACATATGAACGCAATGATTATAGTTGAGAAACCATTATTACAAGGCATTGTTCTATAATGGATAAAAAGGGTGTAACGGTTGAATCAGATAATAAAACTATACCTATGTTATATTGTAATCCAAAATTACACAAAAATCCAATAAAACCTAGGTTTATATGTATTGTGTTTAAATGTACATCAAAACCACTTTCGGTTTATATGAATAAAATATTAAAGTAATTAAATCACACTTCAAAAAATATTGCAAGGTAATCGAAATTAATACTGGTATAAAACACTATTTCAGTATTAATTCTACAAAAGAATTTTTAGAACAGACAAAAGGAATAAATTTTCAAAATATAAATACATACGATTTTAGTACGCTTTAAAAAATCTAGAATTAGCAGATATTAAAGAACCGTTAGAAAAATTAATTAATTTTATATTATGAAACAGATATACATAAATATGCTTTAATAACTATAACGACTATCTAACAAAAATTAAACCATCAAGTAAATATAGATATATGGATAAAATCGAATCATAAAAATCCTTAAATATAATTAAATTTAAAAAACTTTTTATTAAACGATTTTATAGATTTAAAGTTTACAAATCAGATCAGGTAACTGAGTCTACAAAATAAGTTCGCTATAATCGGCTACTATGCCCTCTCATTGTAAGCTCTGTCAGAAATACTGAAATTATGTATTATTGATAGTACATACTACATTATAATGAAGAAGTTTAAATTTACAATATATTTTTAATTTACAATATATAAATCAACAAAATATTATTAAAAATAAATTTAAACTGTTAAGCGAAATTTTTTACTGATGTAAAATAAAAAATATGCTTAATATTAGAATAATATGCACTAGATAATTATATTAGATCAAAGGAAATACGTCATTAGCATTTTTTGCCCCGTTGCTTTGCTGGGTCAGGAATCGAGGCCGAAGCCCGATAACATCGGTTATTTCTGATAACCGCGATTTGACAAAGAATAATCAAAACATCTTAAAATTGATGTTCTTTACTATTATTTTCACAAGTTTATATATAATCAAAATTTGCTTTCGTATCAAAGTGAACTTTCTTTAGGTTGATGGACATTTTAGACACGAAATTTATTGTTAAAAAATGGACATTATAGACACGATATTTATTGTTGAAAAAAGTGATATATATATATTACACGATATCGAGTTTTTACTCACTGCTGGGACTTCTATTTATGTATTTAATATTTTTTTTTCAAGAAAAAAATATTAATTTTTTTACTGGGCTTTTTAAAAAACCCAGTAAACGCCGAAGTCTTTGATACAAGTATAAATATTTGTTTTGTTGCCAGTGTAAATCAAAAACAAATATAAAAATGTACTCCGCTGAGTATCCTGGCGATAGTGTATTTCAACAATCATATATACAATTCAGATCAGATAACTGAGTATACGTATTTTATACTTTTTTATAAATTAGAAATAAAGATTAATAATTATAAATAATAAATGATTATATAATATTTTATACAATTTATATTTATAAAGATAGAATTTATAATTATAATAATTAATTATAAGACTTTTTAGGTTCACCGATATAATGCTCTCCACACGATTGACAAGTAAATCGGTGAAACTTCAAAGTTATATAGTTTTAATCTTGAATTGTAAACCACATTTTTTCGGGATCCATTGTATGTATTCTTGAATAGATTGAATTAGAAAGAAAAATCGAACGAAATCACAATGCTATTTTATTAATTTTAAATCTTAAGCTTTCGGGAAGTTTCCCTTCTTCAGTAGTATCACTTTTATAATTGCAAATTGCACTCACAGTGCAATTTGCATTCACGCAGTTAGGTTTTTGCTAGTATCGTTCTTTTTATTGTTTTGTTTTATGTTTATTGACTTTCCAGTTTCGTCGATGTACTGCTCTCATCAAGATAGATATTACCTTCGATTTACAGTTCAATTCACGATTCAAGCGATATCTTACACTCGTCTTTGTAGCTTCAAACCATTTTGTCACAAGCATATCATCACAATACTTGCACATGGGTCGTTTACAATGTTTGCTGTAGCATTTAGGCGATGTCATCGAGGTATTCTTCTTTCCAGGATTCTTACAAACAATACTGTGTATAGCTAAACCTGTTGAAAAGCATGTTGTTACTTCGTTTGAAAATGATGAAAAAGTTTCGAGATTGTCGGTAGATAAGAAATTGCAATTGACAATTGACAATTGTAATACGCAATTTGAATAACATCTCGGATAGGTATGATTTTTATACATGATAAAACCTAAACTTTTTCATATGTGTCTTACTGCACCATTATTCTCCATTATGTTTTTGCTACTATCATACCTTCTATTGTTTTGTCTTATGCTTATTACCCTTCCAGTTTCGTCGATGTACTGATCTTCACACGATTGACAAGGATATCGGCGAAACTTCAAAATTCAACAAAATATTAAGAACTTCTTACTATTGTAAGCCGTCATACAAAGCAAGTAAAGAATGCTGCGATAAATAAGATCTTTGAAACTTCCGTAAACTTAAATGTCGCCTTAAACTCAGACTTCTTACCTATAACACAAACACAACTCGTACTTAGTTCGTACAAAGAGGCCGCATCTACACGTAGGTAATGCAGAACTTTGTACTTCTTAAGTACTTCCCATAATATATCTCTTGGTACCTGGTTAAACGCCATTTTCAAATCTACATAGCACATATAAACTGGTTGAACGTACTCCCAGGTGCGTTTAAGAATATTTGACAGAGTGAAGAGTTTATCCGTTGTTCCTCGAGTAAAACGAAAGCCACATTGCTCCTCCTGCAACTGACTTTCGATTATCAGTCGTATCATTAGTTCAATGATCTTGACAAATAACTTTGCTGGTAAGCTAAGAAGTGTAATGTCTCTATAATTTCCACATTATCTTCGTTTCCATTTCTCATAGATCAGAATCACCAACCTCAATTCTCCAATCACCAGGAAACTTTCCTGAATTCAGTGCAATGTAAAATAGACCTATTATTCACTTCGTAACTTCAACGTCAACTGACTTCAAAATCTTAGTTTGAATCTCATCAACCACATCAGATTTGCCATTACGAAGTTTGTAGACAAAAGTAATTACCTCTATTGAGGTAATGGAATCTTTTATCAATATCGAAGATTGTTCTTCTACAAGAGAAGGCACTTCATCCGTATTGAAGATACATCTAAAATGCTCTTTCTGACGACTAAGTCCGTCTTCAATATCGTTTAGAAGATGAACATGATTGCCTAAACAGTTTGGGCCGATTTCTGCTATACAACACGAAAGGATTTAATTGTTTTCTAGAACATCTTAGAAGTTGATCGATAATCAAGTTCGATACGCTCACGAAACTTCGCCAAAGTTCGTTTCTTTGACTCAGCAAATGCTTGCGCTGCAGCGTTTTTGACATGCCAATACCTGTCCACAGACTCTAGTGACCTATCAGACAAGGTTGCTTTATAAGTCACTTTCGAAAATTGCTATTATGACAGGCACCTACAAGCTTCAAACCACTCCATGTCACGCACCTACAGTATTCAAACCACTCCATAACAGGTACCTACAGTCTTCAAACCCTTCCATGACAGGCACTCACAGTCCTTAAATCACAGCTCTTCTAAGTCGCTTTGTCAAACGAAGTTTTGAACTCCGACGTTTCTTGTTCAATATCCTTTACATTTTTCCTCAATAAGGCAAGCCGCCTGGATATAGTTAGTGAATACCTACCTTACATAACCATCTTCCATACGTTCCCAACGTTTATGTTTCCCAATTCTGTCTAGAAGCCAACTTTGCTAGCTAATCTTATTAAATACAATGTATTGGTCGGTTGTCAGTTTAGATCGGTACCACCAGCCGAGTTCGCCACTCACTAGGAACCTTGCCCGACTTCAATGCAACGTTGAAGATTCCTGTAAGCCACTTCATGTTTACAACGTCATGATCCTTTAAATCTTCAAGTCGAATTTCATCTACTCCAGAAGACTTGCCATTACGGAATTTTTTAACAACAGCAATGATCTCTTCAAAAAATATGAGCTCTTCCGTTGGTACTAAAGACTCTATTTATACAAGAGAAGGCATATCCAACGGATTAAGCAGACTGCTAAAATGATCTTTTCGACAAACAAGAATTTCTTTAATGTCAGTAAGCATATACCCTCTCTTGTCATATACAGTTTGAGGAGTTTTCTGCTTTCCAACACGAAGGTTGTTGCTCGTACTCTAGAACATAAGCCGCCAAAGTTGCCTTATAAGCCTACTTCTAAGCCAACTTAGTCTGATAGGCGAAGTCTCCCACGGTTGGTGTCTACCAAGCAGTTCAAGTATTTACTTCGCGACAAGAACCTAAGACCTTCAGACCACAACTTTTCAAATTGCTTTAACAAACGAGAATCTTAACATCTCCCATTCCTGATCAATGTTCCCTACCTCTTCTGGTATCTGAGAGAAGTCCTCCCGGATGTCGCCAGAAAAACGCTCTTCGACAGAAACATCTGTTAGACGCTCCCAGCAAGCCATTAAACAACGTTTGAGATTATCAGGCTTGCCTAGCATCTGATCCTGCCATCAAAATTTAGTAACTTCAAGGTAGCTGTCGGTTGGCAGCTCAGCTCCTCTCTTCACACGAGTGTTCAGAAGATAACATCGCGGATCAGAAATAATGATTACATAATCGATCATTTATCTTTGATTGAGAGAATCCTAATATCATTTGCATCTATGGATTTTCTTTAAGTTTAAACATGGTGTTGGTTATGCACAAATTGTTACGAGAACAAAATTGCAATAAGTCAACACCACTCACATTCAGATCGGAGAGTCCGTTCCTCTCTAACAATCCCTTCTAAGTGCTACTGTAGCTACCAACATGAGCATTGAAGTCCCCCAATAGAACGAGGGAATCTCCGACATGAGTACTATCAAGCAGATCCTGAAGATCTTCCACGAAGGCTGCCTATTTTGAGATAATGTTAAGAGCATAAACATAATAGTTATCTCCTTTCCCTCTTTGACTAAAAGTCTCAGAGACGCCTGCCTTTATTCACTTGGTTAAACCTCTCTCTATCACGAACGACAAGGGGGACTTGTAAGTACCCTACTCTCGCCTGTCGTAGCTTTTAGTCTGTAACACCCGAATAATTCAAAGTTCTACCTTGATCCTAAAATTTAGTTCCAGTTATAAAATAGTTCAACTATTTCAAGACCGAAGCGAACCATCTCTTCTACTAATTCTGGTATCTTCCCCGTCAGCGAGATGACATTCCACGTTCCTACATGAAGGCTAGTCAGCTTCGGATGTTGATGCCTCTTTCGCTTTCTCCGTACAACTGCCTGGTCACACGGCACCCGACAATGAAATCTATTTTGGTTAGTTGTGAGTTGACCATTGTTCTTCACACTTTATTGTCTTAATTTTGTTTGTTCTGCTATCTGCTGTTCCCGATATCCTCCGATGATCCAACATCGATACTTAAAGTAAACAGGTCTCCGTGACTCTCTAGCGCCTTTTAATCCATTGCCCAATGTGCCGTTTGTGTAATCGGAGAGATTTTGCTTGTTCGGCTATCTCTCGTTCCCGATATTCTTTGATGATCCAACATCGCTACTGTAAGCAGACAGTCTTTCGTGATTTTCGCCTATTGTTTATCAGCCATTGGAGTGATTGGAGCGATCTGAGATAGTATATATAAGGAATATTCCTACGGCTGATGCAATCCGGCCAATTATTTAGCTGTTGATCTACATATGTCGAACATACGTTTACTGGGACGCTTCACGAATAACCTAATTGACAATAGATACCAGCTTTATACTTAATCGACTATCACCTAGCGGCTCTGTATGTCTTTGCCCGCCTGGGGGACGTTTGCCTAATTCTGCAAGTGCTACGACTGGTGATAGATTCGCTCTGGCGCATAAGTTGTTCAGATGGTCCACGTGTAAAGTAAAATTCTTGAGGTCAGTGGTGAGTTGACCATTTATCTTCGCTCTTAATTTATATTGTAAATTTTTGATCGTCACTCAATAAAATGAGAGAACCACCCTTAGGTTTACTATCAGGTAAATGGATAGTGTATATGTTAAGTGAATTTTTAGTTTATAAGCACACAACAATTATCCCATTTATTTTTTTACTACAAGTCTCAGGTACTTCAATCTTTTGTTTACTGTGAAAAATTTATCTGCAGCTAACGACAACCTGGGATTTGTGAGTATCTTTGAACCGGACACTCGACGATTTCTCGTAGCATATCCCTAATTGTGCAAGATGCTGCCTTGATCCAAAAGTTGAGTACCCTCACTAGATCCTATTCTTACTTAGTCAGCGAAGTAACATTCCACTTTGCTGCAGATAAACTAGTCCACTACAAATACTGTCGACGTTTGGAATAATAAAGAGAGATAACTCCGACAATTTCAAAATCTGTAGTTATTTACCTCCCTCACTAGATCCTTTTCTTAACTAGTCAGCGAAGTAACATTCCACGTTGCTGCAGATAGACTAGTCTACTGCAAATACCGTCGACGTTTGGTTATCGCATTCTGCATAACTGCTTGAGCACAAGGCATCCGACTTTGACAATTCCTCCGGTGATTTGTGAGCTGTTATTCTGTGGAGAAGAAACAAGACATCATTGACCTCTTCCGATTTCTTAAAATTATTCCACTGTTCGGGGCATAATAGGGATTAGAGATAGTTCGTTAACGAACTAGCTTTACGCGTGATAAAAGCCGGTCGCCTATTTTGCCGCCTGAATATTCGAGTTTTGACAAGGCCGCACCACGGGAATGTTAACTGACAATACGCGAGTCCAGAACTATCACTTGACCACTGATCGGATTGGTCTACAGCTAGATATATACATATATAAGTTGTTCACGGTATGAAACAACGAATAGGATTCTGGATGGGATTCAAAATCTATTCAATGTTCTTGTCGATTAAAACTGCCTTTAATCAAAGAATTGCAGGCTTTAAGTCTTTTCTCGACGACCACTTTAGCAAAGAAGTGACGAAGTACTCGTCAACATATCTCAGTAAAATGAAGTACGCACTAGTCATATATGTTGCCTGTGACATTAAAAAGGAATTTCCGATTCCGTGCAGAAATGTCTGAGTATTTCGCTCTCGAATTAAAACATTTGCTATGAGAACCATCATTTCAGTAATAGCTGATTTCATTTTGACAACCTTACCCCTATGTTTAGTCAGTTTATTACTCACATCCTTGTGTACATCTAGTGGAGGGAATTTTAAGAACCAGTTAGATTTGCCCACTTCCATTGTAAGAAATTTGGAAATATACAAAGATTCCAGGACAAGCCTTCGTCATAACTAAGTTTCTTTATGTACGATGTCAGTGTTTTAAAATCAATGTTATGGTCAGTCTCAATAACATGATTGAATATTGCTAAAAATGCATCAATTTTCTTCAGGTTGTACTTATTTTGGTAAGATCTATTTTTTAAGCCTTGTTTAGTTTAGCCAACATAAGTATTCTCTCAATCGGCACACATAATAACATATATTACGCATTGTGATGCTGTTGCCGGTTTACTTTTGAATATACTACTAAGTCAAGCATCAGTTTTATGGTACACTTTTATGTTGTTCTTGAATTTTAAAGTTAATTTTGACAATCGACTCGTTAGAGCATTATTGATGAACTTTGATTTTATGTATTTTGTATCTGGTTGTGCAGTCAACGTTCTAAAGACCTGTCTTGTCTTAATCGTAATTGGTAGTGCCTGTTTAATCACTCATTCTGGATATTGGTAATCCCTTAACATGTGATTTATTATCTTATACTCTCTTTGTCTGTATTCCCTGTTACTGTATACCGTCAGGGCTCTTCTGAATAATGAACTGACCTCTGAAATATTGTATCCGTTCGGGATATGCGTGCTCTAAGGAGTAAGCGCATGTGGGATATTATATTTTCTTAAAACGTCTGTTAAGATTATGTTATTACGTCTTAATACTTTAACATATAATAAATTTATTACGTTTTCTGTACAGATCAACAAGTGGAGGACATAATGGAAACCCGATAGCTACACCATCAATCTGCGTGTAAATGTTGTCATTAAAATAGAGCGCATATTTGCTTGTACACCATTCTATCAGTGCTATTCCAAATAGGCAGTACCATTTATTTCCTGAAGAAGTCACAATCTTCGAAACATAACTTATCTCCAAATGTTATTATAAGCATAGCCTACAAATAATGCTATTATATGTAATAGCTTACTCTTTAGGCTATTAAATGCTATTATAGGCATACTCTACAAATATATGAGTAGAGACAGTTTATTAAGCAATGCGCATACCCGAGTATACCACGATAAATTTCATATCATGTTAGTTAAAATTAATACTATCAAACAACTACCTTACATTTCAAAATTATCGTTCTAATCAAAAAGCCTGGACAGCAACGTCTACGCCGATGGCATCTACGTACGCGGATCCATTTATGGCACAAGTTGAGAGCAAGTGGCATTTAGATTTGCTTGAAACCAGCTTTTTATTTCACTATTTTTTCAATTTCTCCGACTTTCATTTATATTTATTAATTTACTTGTGTGTTGAAATTATTTGCAACTGTTTTGTAAATTTTTTATTTAGAACTCCCGTGTTGGATTTGATCGTTTATCTATCATCGCTGTTTCGATTTAATCCATCGGATTACGTCTTAGGATATGTTGACAATGAAGACAAAAAAGGTTTTAGAGTTCTAATGCCAAATAGTTCTATCGGATCAACAGGTAATACCATCTTAAAATTATGATAATCGTACTCGAAAACAATAGTATCTTAATTTGAGTTTACGATTAATTAAACAAGAGCTTAGTGATTAAGTATTTCGTTTAGAGTTTAAGATTTTTTACTAAAATAATCGGGTAGTTTTTGGCTTGCAAGATTAATTTATCGAGACCAGAAACGATCGCTGAATTCAGTTGGCTTTATGACTATAAGATAACATATATGTTTATCTTAAAATAGTTTATCCAACATAATTCAACATTTATCTTAAACATTATCCAACATTTATCTTAAAAATATATATATGTATATTATAACATGCTATATGTTATCTTCTAATAATATCAATAAGTGTTGACCATAAGTTATATCAATAAGTGTGTCCTGTATAAATGTGTCTTATCAAGATTGTGCCCTAATCATGATACGTACTCACGCTAATACAATGGCCACCTTTTTAGATTAAAACGAAATATTTTGGAGAGTGAAATAATTTTATTTTGTTGATTAAAATTATATTTAATATTCCAAACATCAGCCTTTACATAGAATAAAATTTTTGCTTATTCAATGATAAACGAAGCCTATCAGAAAATAATTATTCGTATAAATCTTATCGTTAAGATTTGAATCGAATTTAAAAATGTTTATTTTGCTTTATAGATCTTGTTGTTATAGATCAGTAAAAATAACTTGAATTGCACTTTTCGTTTAGATTCTATTTTGTTTATTTATTCATTTACTGTATTTTTATAATTAGTTTTGAAAATACCGATTTATATACTACACCAACTATTAGTGATTAAATTTAACCGCATTGATTTAATAAGTTGTATTGAAAGCAGTAACTTTTACTCCCAGAATACTTGTTCTTGTGAACATTTACATCGCGTCTATTAAAAATGATGCAAATCAATGCATGTGCCTAGTAATAATGTTAAATTATTCATACAAATGGGATAACTCTATGTATGTTATGTTTAGATAGTTATAGAGATATACGCTATACACATAGAGTATCACACTTTTGATAATATAACTATATACCTTTTATGATGTTCATAATTCGACTAACACTGATATCCATCTACCCTTAACACTGCTATTAACGATGTTTCTTTAATCTACGTTTTTATTTTCAATTTACGGTCATTTACTTGTTTGTACCAGTTTTGTCAATTATATTATGCGACACTTTAAAATTTGACAAAATTTGACACCGATTATTTTTGTTCTATTTTTATATTTTTACTATCTTGTTCTTCTCGTAGCATTTGCTTAGAGAAGTAATGAAATCACACACAACGTCACAAGTACAATATTCATAATAAAAATGATTCAAGCTTTTTTAAGAAAATTAACAAAGTTTTTGATTCTAAAAGCTTGGTTATTTTCTTAGCTGAATAAACGACGAAACCCATTTAAACATATTAAAAATACAGTAATAAAATACGACGACCAACAATTAGACACTTGAATGAGTGAGAGTATTACACTAATAAGTCCACGTGGTAAATACTAAAAAACAAATTACTATTTCTATTACCGATTTAAGTAATCGTTTAATGAATTTCTGAGTCACTTTCCTTAAAAAGTAGATAAAAGAACGCGACTTGCATTGCTGGCAAACAAGGAATATTATTGAATAGCATTTACAGATTAGACGATTAATCATGAGTGAATGTTAAATCATTTAGATTGATTACATCTGTGAGCTGAAATTCTTCTGATTGTGTCACGACATTATCATCACTGGTATTGTTCCAATTCTTGATACAGCAGGACGCTACTAATCATTCTGACAGGGTCTCATCAGTTGCTGACCCATACCTACATTTTACGTTTCAACCTTTATTATCTGCTTACTCTGTACACTGGTGCTGATCTGATTCGAATTCAGGACGTCCGTATCGTGATTCAAAGCTACATTCACTAGGCTGCCTGTTCAAGTGGTGTAGATATACATTTCTGTGTAAAAAATAATGTACATAAATGTATAGCTACACCATTAAATAAAATCACATCATTAATCACACGTAATATAAATTTGGTAGGGGATCGTATTTAAACGATATATTAGAAACCTACACTATTAGACCCACCCAGGCTGATTAGTAGCGTCTTGATATATCAAGAGAATAGGAATAATACCTGTGAGGATAATATCGTGTCACAATCAGAAGAATTTTAGCTCACAGATGAAATTAAATTAAAAACATTCATTGCAAGTCGCAGCTTGAAAAACAGTGATCCGACTGGCGGATCACACACATAGGGTAGGTTTCTAATAGATCGTTAGAATACGATCCTTTACCAAAAGTAATATACAGAAATGTATATCTACACCACTTGAACAGGCAGCCTAGTGAATGTAGCTTTGAATCACGATACGGACGTCCTGAATTCGAATCAGATCAGCACCAGTGTACAGAGTAAGCAGATAATAAAGGTTGAAACGTAAAATGTAGGTATGGGTCAGCAACTGATGAGACCTACCCAGGCTGATTAGTAGCGTCCTGCTGTATCAAGAATTGGAACAATACCTGTGATGATAATGTCGTGCCACAATCAGAAGTTAAATCATTTGAGATAAATCGTTTTGATTTCCTTCCACCTAACCAGAACATTAACAAAATTTGTTAATTATCATCTTAATTGCTTTTTTAAGTGTCATTATTGAAATGTGATTTAGATAAACTGTTTAATATTTAATTATTTAGAAATAATATTTAATTATTTTTTTCAAATAGACTGTTTAATATTTAATTATTTAATTATTTAGATTAAATTATTAGTTGGCTCTTTTTCTGAGAAAAATAAGAAAATTTTTAAATTTTCGTCAATGCGATTGGCCTCTTCAGAAAACATTAGTGTTTTATTTTAACACTGATAAATATTAGTGTTAGTCGAATTATGAGCATTATCAAAGGTATCTAGCTATATTATGAAAAGTAATATATAGTACACTCTATATTTATAGAGTATATCTATAACTATAACTATCTAAAGATAACATACAAATAGTTATGCATCCTGTTAGTATGAGGCCAATCGTATTTGCGAAAATTCAAAAATGATACTTATTTTCTTGTTTTTCTAGGAGAAAGAGCCAACTAATGATTAAATTATCACTGAACGTAATTTTAAAAGAGATAGATTGAACTGATTACTAATTTAAATAATTGAATTGCTTAACTAATATAATACAGCAGAAATACTCCAATTACGTTAGTAAACAGTCTCTATAACCCTAACTATTTTTTGTTAATTAACTACTAATTACATTTAACATAATTTATTTATGCACAAGATTATATCATTCACAAGCAGATGTTTTTTCAAACACCGAAAAATTGCATTGCAACCCGAAAGTGCAATTTTTGAAAATTCAGATGAATTTTCGTCAAATCTTTATTAATACGTAACTGCTGGGAATTGCTTCAGCTATTAAAGGAAAAACATTTTTCTATAAAGCAATAGCTATCATTCAATTTATCTATCCTCGTTTCTTTTCTTGAGTAACGTTAACAGTAATATTATTAATAAGATTGTACTTACAATGAAATGCTACAAAGAAGCATTATATTTTGTTATAGTTTGTTACAATTTTTGTCCAGTTATTTATAATTTTTATATTAAATTGAAGGCATATTCAAATTAATATTAAATTATTAAATTTTAACTGCTTAATTTATATTTAATCATTTATTTTGCCTTTCACACGACATTTTTTTAATTTTCGAAATAATTTGCCAAATTATTTCGAAAATTATTTCATAAATTATTTTATGTTGTACATAATTATTTATTATGATTACAATTTAATGTTTTATATCGATTGAGATATCTAAATCTTGTGTTCACGCAGGATCATCAGTGCTACAGCTTGCCCAGAAGAAGCAGGTCATGATTACATTCTTTGAAGATGGTGGGTGTTTAAGGCATGCGTATTGTACAAAAGGCAATGACCATTTTCAAAATAGGGTATCTAATCAAACTATCAAATCTATATTTCTAACTAATTTTGCGGTTATCATAAAGAGCGATGTATCACAAGCGCGTCGGCTTGTCAACTTAAGCGTAATCTTACCTGATGGCCAAAACTCCGTTATGAACGAACCAGAAGATTGGACGCTTGGACAATTGTTTCATTTGATTTGCAAACAGTATAATCTCGATCAAAATTGCTTCACTCTGCAGCTGGTTGAGCATTCAAATCTAAATAGCAAACAAATATTAACTTCAAATACACCTTTATCTACTATCAAAAACAGCACATTGCAAATGATTTCCACTCTTAAATGTAAGTCTAGGTTTGATATTATACTTATACAAAATATTAAATGTTTGAAAAGGAATCTAAATTCCAATAGAAATAATGAAAATGAAGACATTTATTTTAAGAATACCTTTATTCTTCTATGAATCAAATCAGTTAACGGAGTCTACGTATTTAATATAAGAATTCATGAATATAATACACTTAAATATATTTATATTTGAGATTATCTTCTATGGATAATACAGTTATTTTCAGGATGTTACACATATTTTTCAAGTATACTTCAAAACTTGCATTTTCAGGGCTTAATATACTTTTATTTAAATTAACATATTAATAACTTTTATATTAACTTTAAATCTTTTTCATATTAATTTTTACTTCTAAATTTTAATATAAAACACCATACAGTATACATTGTCAAGTCTACGTTCAATAGGTTAATCCGCCTTTTAAAAATAAGCACATTTAAATACCTGTTGACTTTATAGCTGATTTCCGTAACACTCATTATATTCTATGCTTATGCACAAAATAAATTATTCATACGAGAATAATTTTTTCGTATAAATTTTACAAATTGTAAAAATTTATAAACTTAATATAAATTTAACATTTTGTAAACTAAATATTTTAATAATATTTTGTTGATTTATACTTATCCATTATAGTAAATAGAAAAATCATAAAACTTGCTTGATAATTAGCAGAAAACATAGTTCTAATAATACATAGTTTAAGTATTTATGATAAAGTAACTCGATTACGTAGGCTTAATGAGGCGGCTGAAATTTAGCAGTATGTACCGTGAAGGTATTATGAGGCCAGATAGGGTCACTGTAGTGCTATGATCAAGATAATGACGTTTGGTGTGGGACATCACATGTGTGCATATACCAGCAGATTAATATAACTTCTGTTAACTAATTTTAACTTCTGTAAACATCTTCTTTAGGAAGATGCTAACAGAAGTTAGCGAAATATCAAAACAATTCCTCTTTTCTATTATCCAGCTCCAATAATTCTTTATTAATAATTTTATATAAGATTTCATACAACTCATATCAAGTTAAAATCTAAAATTGAAATTAAAAATAATATCAATTTTTATGAATTGACTGATAAATAACAGAAGTTGTATCAGAATAAGGATTAGAGGTCATCAGGAGGAACTGTTATGCTTAAATAACATGCAATGTATCAGAGTAAGGATTATATGTCATCATCAGGAACTGCAATTTTATCAGGTTTCGGCCTATATTCCTCGACACATCATAGCATCTGGGCTAAATACATGCTAAGGACGTATTTCCTCTGATAACATTTGATTATCAAGTATCTTATTCTAATACAAAGTATATTATTTATTATCCATCTATAAAACTTTCTTCTTATGATTTTAAATTTATTTTTAATATTATTGTCTTAATTTATATATTTTACTATTTTCTATTTGATAATATTTTTATTGTAACCTAGTTAAAAATATAAATCTATTAAATTATTTTAATGATTTTGAAGAAATACAATATCGTTACGAATTGTTGCAATTCTTAAAATTTCATTATTTAATGTATTATATTTTATATAATATGATATGCATGAATGCTCATGCAAAAATATGTTTCTTCTTAAAAGTTTAAATTTATTTCTAATCATATTGTGTTGATTTTTATATTTTACTATTTTATGTTTGATTTTATTTTAAAAATAGATTATTAAAATTAGAAAATAAGATAAAATTAAGTTAGAAATTAAAAATTCAAATAAAAGCCAAGAGTCTTCATTACGTTCTACAGCTATTTTTGCGTCCCCCATAGATACAGCAAGCGCTTCAAGATTATTATCACGGCTATGGAATCCCACTGTCTGCAATTGTAAAGTTCGGATGCGTAAAGTTGTTCTTGAGTTTGGTTTGGTTGTTGATTTGTCGGCTGATGTTGCTGGGGATGAATACGATCTAATGGTTGAAACAACGAAGCAGTATAATCTTGATTTGAGTATTGTAAATTTTGAAATACTGTTGTTGCATAAGCTGTTTGTTTATTGCTTGGCGATCGAATAGAATCCACATCAGATGAAGTAGGTTGACTATTCATTTGATTATCGACTAGACCGCTTATATTTGAAGATATCAACTGTGAATATACTTGTGAGGATGTGTCCCTAAGACGAATTAGGTTCTGTAGAATTTGTACAATCGTCCTCAATGCTCGAGTATTTGTGCATAGAGCACGAATTTCAGGTATTGACCACTGACTTATAAACTCATGAATTACACGATGTACTTGTTCTCTTTGTCTTTCGTCCTGTATAAATTCATATGTAAGCAGCAGATCAAGTAGAATACTAGGACCGCGGATAGAATTATCCATATTTGGGTTAAAACTGGATGCCCGCGACATGTCGAATAATATGCGAGGATTTTCAGCAGCGCCTACTAATAATTGTTGAGAGTGCATCGTAGAATACCGATTAGTGTTTTCGCTTGACGTAGATTGCAAATGCGACTCTAAACGGTTTGAATTAGATACATATGATCTAGACGAATCGATTAAATTAAATGGCAAATGAATTAAAATGGATGCAGATAGATTACTTTGAAATGTAGTATTCTGAGATGCCCCCCGGGTTAGGCAGGAGGTTTGTATTTTCAGTTCCTACTTGACTAGTGTTAGCTGTACTAGATGAGCTAGAATTAGTATTCAGAGGGTTATCACCAAACTGCTCATGTGCCACATTAAGCATTGTTTCTTGAAAATCGCGATAAATTCTCTGTGGAACATTATATCCGCTCGGTAAACTCTCAAGGTTAATCAGGGCTCTATCATGGTTTCTCGTAATTTCCTGTATAGTTGTAGGATTACGAATCATTTCCATTGTTTGACGCATTAAATCCGGATTGTTAACGAATTGTGAAACCTCGTGGTTCTGCTCCGTCAATCTTTGCATTTGTGGATTGTTAAGCTTAATTGAACTAAGCAATGCAGGATTACTCATAAGTCATTGAGCCAAATTATTACTTAAAAGGTTTTGAATTGCATGTGGATTAGTCTGAATAGTGCCAAAAATATTTTTTTGTATTTCAGTACAATTTGAATTTCCCAATGGAAGGTTCGAAAATGGTGCAAGTGGTAATCTGGATAATGTTGCAGTTCCATAGGCATGTTGATCAATATTCGGTTGATGCGATATCAACCCATCCTTAATTGTTGGTGATTGCTGAAGTGACAAAGAAGCATTATTTGATTGTTTAGATGTTGAGTGATATGCCGAAGGTCGTCGTGGAGACATGAGTTGCAGGACAGGCATGTCAACCTCAGAATGGTCGCCTTTAACGACGGAAGTTGATCGAATATTGGAGTCATGAACTACCTCAACTGACTGGGCCTCGGGCTGTGCAAGGTTGCTCATAGAAAAGAGTCGCGGAGATGGGTCGTCACAATATCCAAGACTTTTCTCTAGTAAGGGTTGGCCCATCTCGTCAAGACTTTTGAGGATCGCTTTTGCATTTCCTCTCACGAGTGCGACGGACACGCGCTGAAATAACTGACCCACTGTGCTGCAATACGGACTACTGTTTCTACATGACATAGAACGAACAATGAAACGAATTAGCTTTTCCCCTTGGGGGTTCCATCCTCCGTAAGTTTCAACAACTGCTGCAGTAAAACTGTATTCATTCTCCTCTAATTTGCGTTTATATTTCATTTCCTTGACACAGGTGGCATACTTTCTTGCGGCATAGCCAGGGATCTCAGAAGCCATGGAAATATAAGCATTTTGTTGTGGGTTAGTTACGGAAAAATCAACTGCTAAAGGAGGGTCCTTATAAAATAGAATGTCCGCCGGTCTTTCTCGCATACCACGAACTAGGTTTGGTATCTCCTTTGCCACCCTCAATCCACTATCATGTCGAGTTTCAGGGTGGCCTCCAAACTGACATGTTAAGGCGTGGAAGCCTAATTTGTCTGCCATCCTAAGGTAGCGTCTGCATCGATAATCACTGTTGCAGAGAGACATCCCTAGCCAAAGACGTAGTAGCACAACAAATTCATTTGGTGCCAAGTTCATATGTGTTCATATATTTGCTAGGGACGGCCTGTAACCAAGCACACGCGTGTGGGCATGAAACTGCCAATAATCGGGCAGTATTGAAGCGATCGGCATTCTCCAATAGCCTGCGGCGCGACACTTCGTCAATGTGACAAGATAATCCTCGTTGATTTGTTTGCGGATTTCCTACATGTTGCGGAATAATAGATTTAAGGAATTCGTACTTAGAGAAAGTTATAGGGTCAAGGTTTAATTGGCTAGCGACAGTGTCTGAACTGGACAGGAAGGCTGCCTGAGAGTGTTGGAAGCAGATTCTAAGGCCCAGTCCTCCCATCTTCAGTGGTAAGCAAGCTTGAATCCACGCCCACTTATCGGGTTGAATAGAAGTGATATTGCTTAAACACTTCAATATCAAGCGGTCGAACAAACGGACAAACTCTTCGGCGAAGGCGTGGTCTATAGTGCGCATTAAATGGTTTACCCGTGGAGCGGATGCGCAGCTACGAAGCAGGATGAATGCAACTTGTGGGTTAGGGAGATTTTCGAGCGAGTCCAGAGTTTGACGCAGGGATGGTAGAACAACATCGACAAGGTATCCCGAACAATGTTCCTTAGACCCGATGGGACTTCCAAGAATTGTAAAGTTTTTTGTGGTATTGACCAATCTGATCCATGGGCATATGTTCTTTATCAAGTCGACCTTGTCTGCCCTACCAATTACTTCGGTCTTTTTTGAAGTTAATAGACATTCCAATCACATGAAAATTAGCAGCAAGACGATCCAGAGCCTCGCCCACCGCAACAGGAGTACCGCCGATTATTCCGTCGTCGAGGTACCACCTATTTAAGCTGATACCTTCAATCTCCGATATCTGGACTACAATCGGATCAATCGCCGGGCGAAATAGAACTGGACCAAGATGATCTCCTTGTTGTACTCCTCTTCGAGACTGAAGAGGTTTCAGGCTACCGAACCGAAGGCTCGAGGTAGTGCCGTAGAACCATGATGTCCATCGACTAATTTCTGGAAAATTCTTACTGGTCGCGTTGACGAAGGAATTCCGGTTCAGCGTATTAAAAGCATTAGCCAAGTCGATTTTAGCCCAAACCCAATTAACATCTTGATCATGAAGTTGTTGTAGACGACGTGCTTGATGTACTATCTGTTCCATTCCGTTTGGCCTCGCTACACTGAGCTGGTGCGGATGGAGGGATTCGGCAAATCACTGTCGAAGTTTGGAGCAAAAACACTTAGCGCAAAGACGACGTAATGTCTTCCCAATGGCAATAGGGCGGATCCATCCATCTGGTTTGTTTAATGCTATGAGATTAGCACCGGCGACAAAGGGCACGAGATCGTTCGAGAGAGTACCAGCGATCATGTTGTTGACTAGTGATGTTAGGCGTTGAAGCAAAACCCCGTGATCTACCGACAGCATATCTCGAATATGTTCTGCTCTCAAACCTAAACAGCCAGTTGAGGAATAGGATGGGAATGATGATACTGCGGCCCCAAGGGGGTACTCAAAGATGGTTGTCCAGGACTTTGGGGAACATCATGTAAGGGGTGTAGCTCTGTCAGTCTTCCGCGCAAAGATTCTGAAAATTCGCATGTATTATTCGATGTAAGGCGGCGCATGGCCTTTCCGAAATTGCCATTTCTCGCCAATTCGATGACTTCCATAAATTCATTTTTCTTATCATTAGTTCCTCTGAATTTCCTAGATGATCGAAACCCCAAAGAGGAAAGGCAATCACGCTCTCTTCCATTTTCGAATTTGTTTATAAGCGCGTTAATATTAGATCTAGTGTTGTCTCCGGCATGATGCCGACCTGAGGAAGTCTGTAGGCATAGCTTCGGAAAGCACAGCAAACGCTCCTAATCGTTGGATGAATTTGAGCACAATGACTCTAGAATTAAAGAGGAAAAAGCATTGGCAACTCGGCGGCGAAGATTCCAAAGAATGTGCTTTATCGTGTTAACTGATTCCATCCAAACCCTATGAAGAAGTTCGAAGGATCTCTTTTGATTTTCGCAGCAAGAACTGTCTATCTTTTCAAACTGAAACGATGTCTTCGAGGTGTTATCGTTGGCGTCTAAAAACTCAGGTATTGTGTCAGTTGATGCGATTACGTTGTGAGAGCTGGCTGTCGGTAGCTGTTCTGATCCTGATCAGCGCAAGTTCACAGGTCCGTATACCCGAAAATGACCTGATACGTTAAGGCGAAACGATCCGCCACAGACTGCGCAACTATCCGTATTCGCTTGCATGTTATCCCAAGCTCGGTTTTGTATTAATTAATTGTAAGCCGTTGGTTCGTAGCTGATTCGTAGTTGATTCGTGATTATTATTGTTGATTGCGAGTTTATAACACAGTTTTCAGATCAATCAGATTAATTGAGTGTATGTATATTATATCTTGTCGTATATTAGATCACGTTGACTTTCAATTATATTGTAGATCTTGTATGTATATTAGATCTCTAACTTTTTTTAAGATCACTGTTGGTTTAATTTGAATAGCTTCTGACATCACTGAAGATTTCTATATAATTGTGTAGTTTTGCTGTTCTCGATATACTTTGTCGTCATGATATATAATTTTTTATCTTTATATCTTAGATTTTTTCAGTTGTATGTTATTTTATCTCAAATGTAAGTAGTTTATTAAGCAGCCAAGAAAGTTCAAACTTTGTGAAAAAATTATAATTATATTGTGTTTAACTACTAAATAGACTTATTATTAAAAAATTATAATTATATTTAATACGTAGACTCACTTTCTGATTTGATTTATAATGGATTTGTATAAATGAACAAAATATTATTAAAATATTTAATTTACAATATATAAAAAATAATATTAAAAATAAATTTGAACTATTAAGCAAAAAAATTGTAAATACCAGATATTTAAGATTAATTTTAGGGTCGCTATGTTTCTATCGACAAAAGCAACTGGCCAAGGAGTTACCCTGCTGTACTCTTTCACTTGAGAGGATTCTGTATCCGTTATATTTCAATGATGCCGGCTTTTCATATAAACATATTTTTAAAATATTAAATTTGCAAAATATAAATATTATCTGTTTATTAGGCATTATTAATTATCCACACGAGAAAAACAAATTTTTGTTAGAGTTAATTATAACAACGTTTCGGTCAATCACAGTGACCCTTTTCAACTTGAAAAGGGTCACTGTGATTGACCGAAACGTTGTTATAATTAACTCTAACAAAAATTTGTTTTTCTCGTGTGGATAATTAATAATGCCTAATAAACAGATTACGTGGCACACGAATGTAATTTTATCAGAATATAAATATTATTTATGTAGAGAAATAAAAGTGTTCAATTAAATTTAAAATAAAAGGTCTGACTACCCTCCTCCGTTCATGTTTTCCATTATACATACAGCATTGTCCCGCTGAACGGCTACACTCATCCGCTGGAACAGGAAAGCACGGGCTCGAAGTTCAGAAGTTACGCGGATTAAACTTGCGCCAAGTTCATGAAGGAACGCGAGGATATAAATCAACAAATATAAATATAATATAAATATAAATCAACAAAATATTACAAAAATAAATTTAAACTATTAAGTCAAAATTTTTAATTAATGGATAATAAATAATATAATTTGTATTAGAATAAGATACTAGATAAACAAACTCACATGCGTATTGGTGTTTATGCATAGCCACAGCTTCCTGTCTCACTCATATGTTAATTCTTAGAGAATTGTTGTCTATGACATGTTCCTATGGTGTTTCTTGATAGTGTGGACTTAGGGGATCACCCTGCTGTATTCCTTCACTTGAGAATAGTATGCATCTGTTGTATTTCAACCATGTCGGTTGTTCATAGCAACAATGGACATAGCGAAAAATGTCTGATTCCAAAATTCTCACTTCTTTAAACATTTCGTTGCGATGTATTGAATTGAAGGTATTAATAAAATAAAGTTTTACCAAGCCTCTCCCTGAACTGAGTCCGCATCGAATAAAGGCACACCAAGCGTAAACGGCTGCTTCACCCCAGCTGTCTCGAGGTCAGAAATTCGACAGCTTCCGAAATCCCTAGCCTGCAAATCACTTTTTAAACCAATCGTCGCGAAGTTAATCCTACCGCAAATTGGTCGCAAAGACCCGCCAGATTTTGAAATAGCGCAAAGTTTGCTCCAAAGAAAGGCGGTCAAATGCGACGCCTGCATTGATTTTTCCAATGCCCAGTTTGTAAACCGGCATATAGACGTAAAGAGTCGACTTCCGTAGACGCTATCACTTGGCTTAACTAGTTCTTTGGGATGATTAGGTTGCAAGCCATATATAACAAGGAGTTTGCACATAAAGAGCTAATTGTGACCGACATTATGTGATCCTTCGAGCAGCATGCTAGTGGTTCACTGTCGTGACACGGTTCGCCATCATAGTTACTACCTTTCATTAGTCTTCCAGTTGTGTGTTTCTATTGTAGATGTTCTAGAGTGTTGATCTGCTTGCGCTGTTGTGTCGTTGCACGATTCAACTCTTATTGCTGACCCTAAGTGATTTATAGTCGTAAGTGATTTTTTCCTAATTCCTGGTGGACATTTTTGCCAGTCAATATTTTGGAAAAATTAGCAACTTTAACCAACTCTCACTGTTGTATTGGACCTTGACTACGTCATTCATCTGTGTTGCAAGGCGTTCGATCACGGAGACTCTGGCGATCTTTGGCACATGTATTAGAGTTTGTACCTTGGTGATGCTTAGCATGTGTGATATTGTATCATTTCGTCCTAATTGAATCTACCACATCATCCATGGGATAATATGGTTTGTTGCCTATGGTTGTGATGCTGTTAAGAGCGAGGCACAACGAGGTCATGTGATGTTATTAGGAACGAGTCACAACGAGGGCAAGCCGCTTCCTGAGAACCTGATATCCGTCTCATGTTTTTGAATTCGAACGGCACTCGTAATATAATAGCGGTTGCACACTGAATATCGTTCCCATTTGTATTGTTAACCATTTTTATTGTTACCACTTTTATTTAATTACCCTTTTAACAACCATTAAACCATGAAACCATTCAACAATTAACAACCACATTTATCAGGAATTGTGATCATTTGTTTATTATTGTAAGTTATATTATTTAACCAAGAATAATATTCTTATGTCATTTAATCAAGTAGACGGTAACTTGTTTGTTTAAGCTGTTATTTTTTTGTTTTTATCAACACTACAAATGCATTGTAGTGCTAATGTGAAACTAAAAATAAATTAATGTAAACAATAATTTACAGCTAATTATAATAAAAATTTATTTATATTAGTTACTGATGACCTATAATCCTTATTCTTACACATCGTATGTTATTTATTAGTCAATTCATTACAATTGAATTTTATTTTAAATTTCAATTTTAAATTTTAACTTGATATAAATATAAATCGTATATTAGAAATTATATAAAATAATTGCTATGTTGGATTGATGAATATGGGCCGAAACCTGATAACATAGTAGTTCCTTCTGCTAACCTCTAATCCTTATTCTTATACATTGTCTGTTATTTATTAGTAAATTCCTAACAATTGACTTTTATTTTAAATTACAATTTTAAATTTTAACTCGATTTAAATTGTATGAAATCTTATATAATTATTTATTATTTATCTCTATTTTTATTTATATATAGTATAAAATACGTAGACACAGCTATGTGATCTGATATCAATATCATATCAATTTTATGAATTGATATCTATATCAATTCATAAATACTGACTTTTATTTTAAATTTCAATTTAAAATTTTAACTTAATATAAATATAAATTGTATCAAATCTTATATAATTATTTATTATTTATCTTTATTTATACATAGTCTAATATATAGTCTAATATATAATTTATATAGTCTAATATATAGTCTAATACATGGACTCACTTATCTAATCTGATGTATTCTACTGACAAGTTATTATTGACCTTTGGACTTTGTTTTCACGGTAATACAATCGCTGTCAGAAATACTGTAACATTCTTAAGAATAATATTCTTATGTCATTATCTTATGACAAGAGACTACTTTTTAGGTATTATCAACATCAGTGATGCTAAATAGTAATTTTTTGATTCACTGGTAATGAATAATTTAATAATCATAATAAACATAATAATCATCCTTATCTGATGATTTATGTGGTCTCCTATTTTACTACAAGTTCTATCGTTAAATGCTTCAACTATTATGGCTCAGCCATCAATAATTTTACTGTTTAGAAAGTAACGATTTTTATGTACTTCATGCGACCTAAGGTGTTGACTAAAATAATGCGTTAGTCTCTTTACATCGTCAATATCTAAATAACTAAACAAGACAAAAAACTGATTGAACTATAATTGTCAGTGCAGAACATAACGAGTTCTTAAGCAAGCTAAGATGCATTTCTAAAAACAAAAGGGGAATGTAATATATGCATATTTTAATGGGAGTCTGTGCAGAGATCAACGAATATTCTTAGGAATATGGAATGATTTGGACCTCTCAAATTCGTTAAAGGACTACATCTCGGTTTACCTTAAGTGGAATTTGGAAGGAGTACAAACTTTTCCTGAAGTTCACTTAACTATACTTAGCCAAATAGATATTTGATTACGTAGAAATGCTTGTATTAAAATAGCGTGATTAAGTGAATCTCTTAACAGAGACGATATGTAAGCCAATCGATGTACCACCAATCACCATATCATCATATCGCTTTACTTTCGTCTGCTTCCTTTGTTTTTAACGTTTTAATTTGCTACTATTGTTGTCTGATGATTCTGCCTTTTTTGACACATTGCGTTGAAGAAGCAGGAACCAAAAATTCGCTTGATCGATAATAAAGCCATTATTTTATTGTTAAACGAATTGTGTGCATAGCTTTGCAATACGTATCTTGATTCTAATTATATAATTTTATTATAAAATTGTGATGTATTAACATATACAAATAAAAAAATACTAAATACGAAAATAATAATTTAAAAATTAAAATACATTTTAATTTTTAATTATATCTTCGATAATTGTGAATGTAGTTAAACAGAAATATATCGATTTGGTAGTATAAATATTTTTAATTTAAGCTTGCAATTTGGCGGAATCAGAAAGTAGCGTAGATAGAATGAACAAGCGATACATGATGAATCAATTTAATCAGATAAAAATTCCCCCCAAACCAGTCCTTGCAAATTCAGCTGTCAAAGCGCTCGTTGCTGGGACCATGATGTCCGATGTAACAGAAGGGCTCGGGTTAAATTGTAAAAGTAATGGTGACATCAACGAGCAAAAGGTAAGAAAATTCGCGATAGGGAATATAATTTACTTGATAGTCTGCTATTTTGATGTTTAATTCAGTATAGTTTCTCAAACATCTTAAATATGCCCAAAATTTTAATTTGATTTTTAGATTTACAAAAATTTAGATTGCAATCTATTAGTTTGAATAATTTTTTAATAAATTTATTTATTTTATATTAATAATAGTTAAATATTTATTTTATTTATATTACTGATGTAATAGTATCTAACTATAAAATATAATTTTATAAAATAAACTAATAATTTAATAATTTTATTGTCAATATTATTAATAAATATATTAATATAATATATAAGTTATAACGAATTTAGCCATGTTAGTGTGCGTCGGATTGCCTTATCGATCCGCGTCAGACTGGAATGCTGACCAACAAACGGTTTCAAAGTTTTTTGCTTGATGGTAATATGCCTTTCGTATAATAACTTTAGGAAAGCCTCTGTACATTAACATATTCTCGATTTTTCTACATTTATATCTTTTTCAATAGGATTTGAGCAAATCTGTTGTATTATATTGAAAAGTGCCGCTGAGATTTTGTATAAGGTCGCTGAGATTTTGTATTCAATTGGACTATGAGTGTTTCAATAAGTAGTACACCACGGTATGCCCGATGTTCTGTGTATAGTTGTTTGTATTGTTCTGATGTAAAACAAGAGCATATAGAATTTGGATATTTTTATTTTCTTCTATTGTCGCTTATAATTGCAGCTATGGATCCTTATTGTTAAGTTTTCTTTGTATCGTTTCCAGTTTCTGATTTTCGTCAAAGATACAAAATACGTCATTGACGTATCTCCACAATTAAACTAAATGCGGTAGGTATTAAATAATATCCTCCTCCCACATCGTCATGTAAAAGTCAGATAATAATGGGCCCATAGCTACTCCTTAGTAAACATTCTCTTCAAATGTGAAGCAGGTTTTTTCTGTGCATTATTTCATTAATGTTGACCATTCCATAGCAGATAGAATAAGTGTTGAACAACCTATACTCAACATCTCAGTTGTTAACATAGTCACTTTTTCCAGTTGAACATAAGTAAACAACTTACATACGTCAGCAATCACAAATCGATAATTAGGATTGTTGAATCTTCTTATAACTCTTGCAAATTGTGGGCAATTTTTGATACACGAATGAGATGTTGATATAATGTTCCTTGTTTTTTTAATATTAAAAAACAAGGAACTCCTCTACAAGGTATAAGAGTTAGGGGCCGAAACCTGATGGCATAACAGTTCCTCCTGATGACCTCTAATTCTTATTCTGATACAACTTCTGTTATTTATTAGTCAATTCATAAAAATTGACTTTTATTTTAAATTTCAATTTTTTATTTTAACTTGATTTAAATTATAGAAAATCTAAAAACAATTATTAATTTTATTATTTAATTATTAAATTTTGATTTAGCATTATTATGTTTTGTTTATTTTATAATTATATTAAATACGTAGACTCAGTTAGCTGATTTGATTTATTTATTCACTTTGCTAGTCTATGATTAAATGATTGATACGACGCTATAATCGGTCCAAAGGTCAATACCGGTTTGTGGATTTTCGGTTGTAGAAACATAAAACCAGCTTGAGCTTGTGCCGAGAACAAATTTTTATATATTTCCGCATTAATATTATTTTGAGATTTCAATTCCCTCAGCAATGTATTTAATTCCTGGTCACGACGAGTTGTCGAATCTTTGTTTAGCTTTTTGAACTGTTGCCTATCTACGAGGCAACAGTTCAATTTATTACCTATTACCTAAAGACTAGATTACCTATCCAGCCTTTAGGTAATCAGTTTGTTGACAACTACTAACACTCTTCTTTTGTCCGCCTTACAAATTTGATAAATTATAATTTTGATAAATTAAAATTATTTAAAGGTAGGGACATCTATTTTTAGACAAATAAAAGGTGTTCTAATGGGAGGTAATGGTAGCCCAGTTATAGGTCATCAGGAGGAACTGCTATGCTATCAGGTTTAAACCCCTATTACTAGACCCAACATATCAGCGGAGATAAACACGTGCTAATGACGTATTTCCTCTGATGAAATTTGATTATCTAGTATCCTATTCAGACGTTGTATTAATCTGCTAGTATATGCACACAGGTGATGTCTCACACCAAACATAAATATAAATATATTGGCTAATATAACAAATAAATTGATATTATAATTGATATTAAAATATCACAAGGAATATTATCCCTTCACATCCACTCACTTAAGTAATACATCAATTACTTCTTACAAACATCCATCATCGTGTTAGCTCTGTATCTCTTTTTGCTCCAATATGATTCTATATTTGATGTGTATCCCCGTTATAGGGTCTACAAAATGTAATTTATGTTTAACAGTTCTGTGTTCATACAAGTCTAGATTTATATACCGCTCATGCATCACTATGTATAATAGATCCAGATGATATTACTCTGTCAGTTATAGGTAACAAAGTTTTTCCTATTTTGAACTATTCCCATATATCCTTTGGCCGGAGTAAACGACGTATCAACTATTCCAAATATCCAAATCTGTTCACCCGTTGCTTTTCCTCTATAGTGTTTCAGTTTGTAGCAGAAATTTGTTTCGTCGATTTGACAAATTATGCCTTCACCACCTAATAATTCAGAATTGCTTATCCGAATTATACTATATACTCAATTATTACATATACTCATGGCATCTAATTCTCAATTTCTTGTCAAATTTTATAAATATCGGTCTGTATATATTCAAATCCTTTATTACGCTTTTTTTGTTGCTTCTCACTGGTATATCTATATAGCATTTTTATAAAATTGACCAAAGATATTTTAAATCCATCTAAAAAGCTAGCGCTCCTAATAGATTTTGTAATCTTAAATTTGCTACATATATTCTGGTATTTCCAGGCATAATTATCAAAAATCTTCTTAGGGGAATTTTCGATAAGATCCTACGATTTTAGTATGATTTTTACAAATCTAGATTTAGCAGATATTAAAGATGCATTAGAAAAATTAATTAATCTTATATTCGGAAAAAGATATACATATATATGATATAATAACTTTTACGCCTATCTAACAAAAATTCAAACAAGTAAATACAAACAAATGGATAAAATTGAATTAATAAAACATACTCTTGATTAAAAATACAAATACCTCATTTCTCAGATTAGCTTTCACACCATCTTACAGAGTATTGTGACTATCTAAACTTATAATTAAATAATTTCAATAAAAAATACAATATACGAACAGACCAAGCCCGATAACATGAGCGTCAACGAAGTGTAGCAAGCATATAATTTGCGCGCTTCCACTGAAACATATTTAATCGTACAAAACGGATTCAATCGTACACAAATGTCAACAATGTACATCCGCTTTTCAGTCTGCAAGCGAAACTTAGTTTCAATAGCAAGTGGAATTTTTGTAAACATGCCAGTGCTTTGGGTTTGTTGCCGGTAGCAAATGTGTAACCCTTCAATAGTTCCATTCACAGGGCGTGGTTATCTCTCACCTTCAACAAGATGACGACTCAACTACTAATGCTATCTGTGTAAAAACAGTTTTAAATATATGGATGAGTGGGGAAACACGTTTAATACGAAAAGTCGCATAGGGGATCATGGGCACCGTATCTGTAAAGTTGTCGTCCATGGTTATCTCGGAGTCGAAGACGCCGTCAGAACAGTGAGTATAGGATGAACTATCATGTTTTACAAAATACGCTATTGCACCCAAGCAAACCGATGCACACGTCTCTAAAGCGTAGAGCAGCTACATACGTGAACAATGAATTACATTCAACCGAACTTCTCTCTTATCTAACCTTGTGTCTCTCAATATACCAGGGTGCAAAGATGCAAACTGCGCTCAAATCTCTGATTGAGAATAACATTGTCTTTTGTCGAAGAGTGACGGAAAAGTTCAACAATGAAAACGTGACTGGTGCAACTCGCTTTATCAGCTCTGCCAAACAAATTGCCCCGTCAGACAAACAGCTAATTTGCATTCTGTGTGCGAAACATCCCACCAGTAAAACTTCCTCTCACTCAACGTAGTCATATGATGTTATGGCTGATCTGCATCCGATACCCGCCCTTTTATCTTGTCAGCATTACGATCGTTACCAACATTCTGTTTTCAGGCATCGATAAGTCAAGCGCACTGCACTTACTCGACTTAACTGGATCACCCGCAGGAATAAACGGAAGTCGGCTTATTAATGCGCCTATCGATTTTGTAAACTCTTCACTGGCTGGACTAGTATCACTCACAGTAACCTCGGACTTTTGAGGAGCAGAGCTTTTAGCCCTTTAAAATCCAGTCGTTAGCATTTTATCTACTGCTGTCAAAATTACGCTGAGCCGAATAATGGCAAAGGTTGCAAATCACCAAGTGTGCGAGATGACACTCGAATTTTTAATACCTCACCAATTTAGAGTCGGCATAAAAAGTGGAACAGACGCTATCGTCTATGCAACTTAGCATTCCCCGCTCAACGATCTGACAACTACATTTGCTCTTGAAAACATATTTTCAAAATGCATTTAATTGTGTAAGCCGATACGCAATTTTCAAGGTAATTTTTAGACACTTTTCTGTATATAGCGTAGATAATGACATGCCACATAACCGAGAATACTTTACATTGGAGAGTTTATGGTGCCTTCAGAATGTACATTAAATGTACATTCTTAAGTATTTTTAAATGTACATTGAAACCTCTTTCTGTTCATGAATAAATTACTTTAAGTAATTAAAACTTAAAAACTATTGTAAGTTAAAAAACGTGCAATCTGTTCGTTTGAACAAATTGTACCAATCGTTTTTATGACGGTACATTAGCTAGCGGAATATAAAAGCATAGAGTTTATTGATCATGCTTCAAAGCATTTACATTTTGTTTCTATTTCTGATGATGCTTGTAGCAGTTAGCGAAATATAAAATTTTATTTGAGCTTTGTTAATTACGTTCCAATTTCCAAAAATATAATGATTTATTATTTTATAATTGTCAAAACGATAAATTACATAAATTCTTTTCTCCGTATATTATGCAGTGATAGTATAAATTGAAATTATAACGTTTCTACACAAAAATAGTATTTAACGAACCAGGGTAATGAAATTATTAATCACAAAACCTTTTCATCACATTATAATTAACGTTTTCAACACATTATAATTCAATAGTAAAGATTCAAGTAGAGCATTAAACGGGACATTTATGAAATACAATTACAATTTGACTGCTTTTTATGAAACAAACTGTTGACAAATAGTCTTATCATAAAGTGCCAATGTCATTCGCTCGATCTTATCATTTAAATAATTGAATAGATACATATTTTAAACTAGGTTACTATAAAAATAACATCAAGCAGAAAATAGTAAAATATATAAATCAACACAATAATATAAAGAATAAATTTAAACTCTTAAGTGGCAAATTTTTATGGATGGATAATAAATAATATACTTTGTATTAGAAAAAGATACTAGATAGTTTTAGAGGATATACATTATTAGCATGTATTTGGCTCCGCTGCTATGTTGGGTAGAGGAGTTAGGGGCCAAAACCTGATAGCATAGCAGTTCCTCCTGATGACCTCTAATACTTATTCTGATACAACATCTGTTATTTATTAGTCAATTCATAAAAATGACGTTTATTTTAAATTTAAATTTTTTATTTTAACTTGATTTAAATTATAGAAAATTTAAAAACAATTATTAATTTTATTTAATTATTAAAATTTGATTTAGCATTATTATGTTTTGTTTAGTTTATAATTATATTAAATACGTAGACTCAGTTAGCTGATTTGATTAATCGAAATTAATACTGGTATAAAACACTATTTCAGTATTAATTATGCAAAAGAATTTTTAGAACACAAAAGGAATAAATTTTAAGAATATAAATACGTACAATTTTAGTACGCTTTATGCAAATCTAGATGCATTGGAAAAATTAATTAATCTTATATTCGGAAAAAGATATACATATATATGTTATAATAATTATAACGCATATCTAACAAAAATTAAACCGTTAAGTAAATATAAATATACGGATAAAATTGAATTTTTAGAATCCTTAAATATTTTAATAAATCAAAATTATTTAAAGGTAGGGACATCTATATTTAGACAAATAAATAGTTCCAATGTGAGATGATGGTAGCCCAATTATAACTGACTTATTTTTAAGCTTTATAGAATATGAATTTGTTCATAACTGTCTAAAAAATAAATCAAAATTATACAAAGATATGAAATTAATACTGGTATAAAACACTATTTCAGTATTAATTCTACAACGGAATTTTTAGAGCACACATAAGGAATAAATTTTCAGAATATAAATACGTTCGATTTTAGTACATTTTATATAAATTTAGATTTCGCAGATATTAAAGAAGCCTTAGAAAAATTTATCTTATATTCGGTATTTGTTAAAATTAATATATATAAAATGTATATTATATATAGAATTACTTAAATGAATTGAAAATATAGAATTAATTGAGAACAATGAATTAAGGAAAATACTATCAAAAGGGTATATATAGCTTAAATTTTTTTAATTATTAATTTATTGAAGAATGCACAAAAATCGTTACCTCAAATGGGCCGTGATGTATAATATCGTAAATTTTAAATGAAAAACTGATTAAGTTAGTTAGCTTTTTCTTAAGTTAAAAAAGTCGCTCTTTCACGGGTCGACAGTGACGCGCGCATGCAAGCAGATGATGCACGCGCAAGTTCAAAAGACAACCTTCTCTTTGTCTTCGTAACATTGTCTGAGTAAGTTGAAGTGCTTCTCTGTGACATCGTCGTAGCAATCGTCTTGATAAGTCTTCAAGCATCACCTTCAAAACCTCCCACTGTCAAATTGAGGAAGGTTAACTTACTTAATTCGTTATATTGAAACGAACAAGATGGGCTGAGGTTGACATAAGATTGAGCAAGTGTAGAGAAGATAGTGACATCAAAAATGTCCGCTAAAATCTTGATTCTCACAACCCCATACATGAAATGTCTAATCGTGCATTCGAATCTAGAGTCGTTGTAATTGATTCTATCGAAAATCCAGTCGGCACGGGAGATAATGTTGGTTCAATTTCTACACAAGGAAATACTTCCGAAATGACGCTTTCCATTAAATTGCGAATTAAATCGCGCCTGATCGTATGAAGCCCGATTTTCTTGCATCTACTAAATCTACTGAAGTCTATTCAAATGGGCACAAATAGGGGTGATTGCTGTAGTCTATTACGAAATAAGGTGATTCTATCAGATGTAAGGCGGCATAGTTCAATTCATTGAATTTTGCGGAGCTCATTTCCTCCCATTCCGGTTTCGTAGTTTTCGTACATCGTCTGTGAGCTGTAATAATCCAAGGAAGCTGTAAACTTTGGATCCTGTGTTCCTAAACCCCCTATCTTTATCCGCATGGTAAGAATCGATTGCCAATTTTCATCTACATTTTGATTTAGTAGGGCTGTAATCAATTCATTCTTTATCATCAAAATAAGTTGGGTCAATTCAGACTCTTTGCATAATATAGCGCGAGCGTAGTAGCTCCATTTATCTGAACAGATTTAGTGAGGCCCACATATGCGATATGGGGATCAACTTCGGCCATTTGACATAGTCGCCTGATTGAAGCCAACCACTTAGTGATCTTCGAATGTGTGAAGATTGAGGCGTAGGCTGGGGGTTCCAATGGGAATACCAAGAATCTCGATGCCAGTTGTATTCGTATTAATATTTTCACTAGGAAGTAATTCCAAGTTCAGTGCTACGTGAGATAACAGCTGGGTTTTGACTTCATTTACGTAATAACCATAACCGCAAATGAGACATTTATATAAATGTCAGTTATGAGTGATTGTTGATCCTCTGTTTTATGTCATTTCTTCTGTATCCTCTTTGCGATACAATTGAGACGCAGGAAATCGAGTTACTCGAATACACATTGAGACTGTTCGAGCGATTGCAATGCGATCATCGGCAGGAATATCCCTATCTCCATATCATGTATTTGCTCTTGATATTTGGCATGCTTCCGCTGTGAGCGGAATGCGTGTGATTCAAGTGCATTTCGGTTAGCATATGATGGTGCTAAATGATTGTAGACAAATATCCATGAAGGATCGGACGATCAATTCACCAAAGAGACATCTACACGATATATCTAAGCGCGCATTTTTATCCCTGCTTGTTGTCGATATTTCGAATCAGTGCGCTTCGCTCACCTCTTGCAACAGGGTTCTAATGTGACTTCTCTGTACGATCTTTCAGGTCTTTTGCTAGCACATTTCTGATATGGTCGTGTCGTGGAATACTCGTACCTCCATGTTTACATGAAAGTGCGTGGGTTGTGGTATAGTCTTCACCACATACACATTTCTTTGGACAACCCTGTGCCTGTAATCCATATCGTACGCAAAGAGCATCATGAAATTTCAATGCACTCAGTCTACGGTTTAATGATCAAGACGGATACGCTTATAGCTATTGTGATTTACCTTTTTTCCTTATATATCTTATTGTTGATTTCTGTTCTTCGCTTAATTTCAACGTTAGTTTCAATTCCTTCTCGGTGTTTAATATTTTTTTCTTTTCTCGGATTACAACCGCGACTTTCATTTGTTTTTCAAATAGTTCGATGCAGTTCATTCCTTCCATAGTGGTTTGCACATCTCTCTTGAGCGTCTATATTCTTGGTCGCATTCTAGTGGGTTCTTAACTGCTAAACCTCCGTGCTTGGTTGGCAGTGTAAACACTTGCATTAAGACTCCACTTGTATTTCGACCCATTATTTATGGAATGAATTCTTGTGCGATACTATTCCATAAGGGTTGGAACAAAGCTTGGATCGATGGAATGGACGATGCAGCAAAGGCTACTACTGCTAGTGGGTCGCCTTGAATGAACCCTTTCCTTGATTCAATGAATTCCTCTTAAACCACTAAAATTGGGTTTTCTCTGTAGAAGTTTGTTAAGGCCGTTTTCATCGCAGGACATATGTATTCCATATTATGTAATGTTAAGCTTCTGTTAATATTATTAAAAGCGTTTGATGCATCAATTTGTAAAACGCAATTCTTTTAAAATTAGAAATTATTGAATGAATGGCTGCTTCTGCACCGCATCTCTGTCCCTCGCATAATTGTGTACACCCTGCGACTTCCGAGATATCCCTATGAATATTTGTCAATATAACTTTGCCAATTATTCGTCTGCTAACTTCTTTCACTCCAATTGGCCTGACACTAGGGTTTTTATCCAGTGGTATTAATCTACTTGCACATAATGCTTTCATGTTTGAAGTCCCGATAGACTCCGATGCAATGCGTATTCCAGTATTTGATGTACGCATATACCAAGGAAAATACTTTGATGATGTTCCATGTCACCTACCACTTTCTGAGAAATCACGAAGGATTGTTTAGTACCTTTAGACTGAGGGTGGAGTCTTATGAGTTCATCTCGCACTGATGTTCCGGGGCATATTTCATCGTCAACTTTGCGAATTAGGTTCTGTGCACTATTATTGTATAGCAATCTCATGGCATGGGATTAAATATTTTTTTAATTATAAATTAATTTTTTATAAGTATCGTTTATTCTCTGAATATTTTAGTTTCAACAAATACGAGAGTGTTTTTAGGTTTTTTAGTGTTTTTCAGACACTAGGCGTTTGCTTTTGTTAGCGCTACACCTATACGTTGTCGCAGCGAACATACATTTTTGCCATAGGAGGATGGATCGCTCACTGATGCGAGAGTTGCTAGTCTCTTGATGAAAGCACTTGCCTCCTTTGCTAGTCCGCCTGAGGTGGAAATTACGAACGGAATAAAGGTTCCTTTTTCGATTTCAATAATTCGCTCAATATATTTATTCTTTTTTATGTTTTCATTGTATTCAAATGATTGTGTAGGATTTCGACTTACGTAAGACTGGGGAAATAGGTTAAATATTGTGACATCCAAAAATGTAGGCTCAGTCTGTGACTGCGTTAGTCCAGTTCATGATATGTCAGATCTAGATCGGGGATCGCGTGTTGTCGTTTTGTTTAAAAACTCGAATGCATCTGAAACAGTTGAGAGCATCGGTTCTAATTCTACATTCCGTAATACTTTACTGGCTTCGTCAATCAAGATATCTCTGATTATATTATGTCGTACTATGGTCCGTCCTTTCCATTTGCACGACAGTAAGTGAGCTGTCGATTTAACTTCTCTGCATACGCATGATGTTGACGTACATCGCAAGTCCCATCCATATCTACATGCCATTCCCGCTTGTATTTCAAAATTATTTAAATAAAATCGTCTGTCATCGCTTACTTGAGCAGAGAGCCAAGAGGAAGACCCTTTAATAGAGGCGTACTCTACAGCGGTTTTAGATTTTTGATCTAATTCTGACATTTTGTATGTTAATTCACCCTGTTCTAAATCAAATTTTTTTGTTGTGATCATCCGAGCCATTTCTATTTGTTTTTCTTAAAGAGTTGATCCTCTTTTATTCATATCCAGAAGGTTGCACGTTTTTGCTAATTTTGACCATTCCATTTTAGCTATCTTTTGAGGATTTATTATTCCTAGGCCTCCGTTAGCTACTTTAAGGCACAAGACATTAAACCATGTGTGATCAATATCCTCTTTGCCTAGAATTTGAGGCAGTAGTTCGTGCTGAATAATCGTAACCAGCTTTTCGAACCATTCGGTTTGACATTCGCATGTTCTTAGAATATAGCTCCATTTATGTTGTAGTCCGAATATGAATGCAGAATATGCTAGATGCCTCTCACTCTGTGCTACTGATTTAAGCCGAACTAATAAGGAGAGCCATTCGTCAATCTTTTGCTGAACCCAATTCGCTTCAAAGTTTAGAAAACCAATTGGAAAGCTAAGCAATTCTAACCCATGTTTTGTAATGTTTACCCCAAGATCTCGAAATCTTTTTCCATTTGTATTATTTTTTGGATTTATTAGTAATTTGCATTTTGATTCATTTACGAAAAAGCCATATGCTGGACCGAGTTTCTTTATGTGATTGAAAAACAATAGCAATTCTCTTTCGGTGCCAACACACGATACATCATCCGCATACCATTTTTGCGTTATTGTTGGACATAACGAATTCAATTTTGTTATCAGCGGTATCGTGGCTGCCGCGAAAGCGATCATAGCAATCGGATCACCTTGTGTGAATCCTTCTTTCGACTCTATTATTTCATTATCTATAAACAATATTGGATTGTTGTTGTAAGTATTTTTTAATATTGTTTTGAGAGGAGGACATATCCTGGAAATGTTTTTTATAGCTACAATTTGGTTTATGCAGTTGAATGCATTTTTGGCATCTATGAGTAAGATACAAGCTTTCGATTCTTCTTTCAACATCGACCGTTGACTTCTTACGACGTATTCCATCCCGCACTTTTGACCTGCGCAAAGCTGAAAGTTACCGGCTACATCCTGTACATGTGTTTGTATTATCTGCAGGCTGCTTTCGATATAATCCTTCGGTATACTTCTCCAATACCTATTGAACGAACTCAAGGTCTCTTGTCAAGCGCCACAAGTTGACATATAACGAACGCATTCAAATATTTCTCATCGATCTCGGTTGTAGTGATGCGTCTTGCCAATTTTGCCATGCTATCGGCCAATTCATATGATTCCCGTTTGAATGTAACTAGCATTTGCTTCCACAGTGATGCATCTCCTTCAGAGGGTCCTGCTGAACCTGAAGTTTGTCGGCATGAATGAACAATTGCACTTACATCTATCTGATCAAATGGGATTAAATAATAACAATAAAAATAAAATTTGCAATTTGTTATATAATGATTTAAATGCTTACATTGGTCATCTGATTAATAGTGAAAGCTTAAATACATCAAAAATAAACAATTGTAAAACTTATATATATTTAATAAATAAATTTTATAAATAAAGAAATTAAATAAAAATTTTAAATAATAACCATAAAAATAAAATTTACAATTTATTATATAATGACTTAAAAGCTTACTTTGGTCATCTGATTAATAGTGAAAGGTTAAATACATAAAAAAATAAACACTTGGAAATCTTATATATTAGATAAAAATAAAAATAAAATGAAAATAACAAACATTTATAAAGGAAAAGTTAAAATTAATAAAGCATGAATTTGGAACTTTCTAAATTGAAGGATAACTCTATAATAACAACTATTGATAATGCTAGTAATAACTTGTCTTATATGATAAAAAGGCAACATATGAATGTAATGATTTAAGTTTAGAAACAATTATTAAAAGTCACTGTTCTATAACGAATAAAAAGTGTATATAAGTTAAATAAGATAACAACTATATCTATATTATATTGGAATCCGAAATTGTAAAAAATATAAGTACTTTAAAATGTACATTAAAACCACTTTCTGTTTATATAAATAAAATATTTAAAGTAATTAAAACGCACTTCAAAAAATATTGTAGGGTTCAGAATTAATACTGTTATAAAACACTATATCAGTATTAATTATACAAAATAATTTTAAATACACAAAAGGAATAAATTTTAAGAATATAAATACGTACAATTTTAGTAGGCTTTATACAAATCAAGATTTAGCAGATATTAAAGATGCATTTTAAAAAATTAGTTAATCCTTATAGCTACCGGTTATAAAATTTTCAGCTTAAACTTATATATGCTATAATAACTATAACACCTATCTATCAAGCATTAAGCGATTTAGTAAATTTAAAGATATGGATAAAATTAAATTAATAGAAGCCTTAAATATTTCGAGTAATCAAAAATATTTAAAAGTAGGGACAAATAAAAGGTCTCAACTACCTCTGATTTGAGTTGACAGTAGCCAATTGTAGTTGACTTATTTTTAAGCTTTATAGAATATGACCAGATATAATATATCTGGTCATATGAAATAAAGCATATAATATAACTAGATACACAACTTGATTGGCAACATACGTAAGCACTAAAGTACTACAGATTTTAATTTTAGATATTTAAAATGCAACAGAAAAAGTTGTTAAGCTTGTGATGTTATAATCGCTTTGTACGACAAATAATTGTTTTTACTATTAAAACTAATTTAGGCAACCCATATATAATAGTCAAACTATATTTCATAAGCATATGAGATTAATAGGATTTGATATAGGATACTGTAAATTATTTATTTTAGAACATATTATCGAAGAAAACATTTCAATATTAAATCAAAAACTATTAGAAAAAGAAGATTTTTGGATCAAAACGCTTAATTCCATGCACCCATTAGGATTGAATGACGTGGTACAAGGAATTAGCAGAAGTAGTATAATACATAATAAACAACTATATTATAAAAATCAGGTTAATCTAATACAATGCACATGTGGATTGCAATATATAGGAAAAACATAAAATGTTAAAAACTAGGTTTAGGCAGCACATATAATATACAGCATAATAGTCAAACTATATTTCATAAACATATGAAATTAATAGGACATGATATAGGATATTGTAAATTATTTATTTTAGAACATATTTTGAAAAAAATAAGACAGTATTAAGTCAAAAGCTATTAGAAAGAGAAGATTTTTGGATTAAAACGCTTAATTCCATGTACCCATTAGGATTGAATGACGTGGTACAAGGAATTGGTAGAAGTAATATAGTAAATAATAAACAACTATACAATAACAATCCGGTTAGACACAAGTCAAGACGTTATGGCGATAAAAGGAATAAGAAAAATAGACTTAAAAATATAAAAAAGATGTGTATATAAATGAACAATTAGAAATATTAAAACAACTTTTAAGTGATAATAAGCTAAAAGATCTTTATGTAAATATAAGAAGTTTTTCTAAAGATATCATATGTTCAATAAATCAAAGATTAATTAACGACTATGATGGGTTATGAATCAACCTATTCTATAGGTTGATTAACTAATCAACCTATAGGATAAATAGAATTAACTAATAAATAAAAACGATTTATCAAAATAATGAATTATGGTCATCAGGCGGAATTGTTATGTTACCAGCTTCACAGTGAGTGTTGTAGATCTAGAAAGATCTACCACTCTCCCTCTTCGTGCTACGTGACATGGCTATTGTATATTAATTTATCTTTTAAATGCGATCACGTGAAGCAGCTTACATTTTATAGTGTAAACACCTTTAAATGCAAATTTCTCTCTCATTCAAAGTTTATTTATAAGAAATAGAAAAGATAAAAATACATTAAACTTGTTTCAAAATTAGCAGAAAAATAAGAATGTAATCCCAATAATTCATATTTTTAGTATTTCTAACAGAGGTCATATTACCGGGAAACAGGTCATTAATAGAATGTTAGTTGAACAAATAAGATCAGTTAACTGAGTCTATTTATTTTATATTATTTATAATCTAGAAATAATGCTAAATAACGTTAAAATAATTAAATAATAAATAATTATAAATAATAAATAATTGTTATATAAGATTTTATATAATTTATATAAAGTAAATTTAAAATTGAAATTTAAAATAAAAATCAATTTTTGTGATAATTCGTTATATAACGTCGTATATCCGTTGAATATACATCGTATATTGGTTGTATATACGTCGTATATTTTGTAATATACGTTGTCTAAGGATTAGAGGTCATCAGGCGGAACCGCTATGTTATCAGGTTTTGCCCCAATTTCTCGACCAAACATAGCACCGGTGCCAAATTCATGCTAATGACGTATTTCCTATGATAAAATTTGATTATCTAGTATCTTAATCATTAAGAGTTAAAATTAGTTTTGAACTTATTTGTTCAAAACCCATTAGTTCAATTTATTCGGAATTTTAATTTGTTCCTCCGTATGACCTATAATCTTTATTCTTATGCATCGTCTGTTATTTATAAGTCAATTCATAAAATTTGACTTTTATTTTAAATTTCAATCTTTTATTTTAACTTGATATAAATATAAATTGTATAAAATCTTATAGAATTATTTAATTATTTATTTTTATATATCATATAAAATACGTAGACTCAGTTATTTGATCTTATTTGTAAAATGTTTAGTATATTTGCTAGTGAAATAATTAAATATTTCTAGATTTTTAATTTCTGCTATTTAATCATTTCTAAAGATTACTCAAGTGTCTGTCAAAAGATCAAATAAAGTTTTTCATATTTTTCAATCAAATAATTTATTTTATTTATTTCCCTGTATTTTAACTGTTCCTTAATTTTTTAACATAGTATTATTTTCTTACATTCATTTGTTTTGGATAATATCGATTTTGTTACCATTTCATGATCTATTAATTTTTCAAATAACCCCTTTTAGCATTTATTTACTCTGGTTTTTTTCAATCTGTATTGCACGATTATCTTTGTTCGTTGCATTTCTTGCCTAGTCTTATTAGAATAAACACAGTTTTAGTCATAAAATATTATTTATGTTGATCCGTAATTTTTGTTTTATATTTTATTTTAGAGCAGTATCGATGAAATATTTTCAAGTTTTTACATTTTGTTAGCTTATGATGATACTAATTTTTATTGTTAGTTAGCTTATGGTCGCAACAGAAATACAGTGGTTCATTAGCTAAATTTAAAGTTCAGATTGTTTAGTTTTTTATTCATTAGTTGTTACAAATAAATTAGCAACTGCAGCTTGAACCCATTTTTTTGTCTTTGTAAAATTATTTTTGAATTATTTTAACAGCCAAGCAATGAAAGTGAGCATGCCCAAAAGCTATGTACAACATTTGATAGAATGCATGGTCTAGCCAGTCAAACTGTAGAATTGGCGAACATTAATTTACAACATATACAGTCATGCTTTCCACAAGGCCAAAACACACTTGACATACAATTTATTAAATCAAATAAGAAACAGAGAGCGCCGTTACCACCAGGTAAATTTTTTCTTTGTATTTTTTATCATATGTATTTTACGCGACGATTCTTATAAGTATGTTGTATTCCACATATACTATTACTCACATTTAAATATTTAAGAATATTAAGAATGTTTATACTTTATAATATATGAAAAGGTTTTTTTAATTCTTACTTGAATTTTCTCAAGAGAGAATAATACCATTCCGAATAAATTATGTTAGTCATCATTTAAGTCAGATGCGGAAGTACAACGATAACAGTAGCAAGTATTGTTTCGTCATCACAATGACTTATCAGTGCCAGATCCTTAACACTACTGGATGCAGAGGAAGACTGGCAGACAGCACAGACACGAGTCATGTGCAAGAAGTACCATGACAACTCTAGTAGCTTCATGGAGTGCTAAAGCAGCACTACTGTTCCAGCAAATCGAATAACTCCGTAAGATTACTAGATTTTTTCTAGTACCTCATGCACATGACTCGTGTCTGTACCGTCCGCCAGTCCTCCTCTGCATCCAGTAGTGTGAGGGATCTGGCACTGATGAGTCATAATTATGACAAAACGGTACTTGCTACTGTTATCGTTGTTCTTCCGCGACTGTCTTAAATGAATACTAACATAATTCTTACTTGATGTAAATCTAAATTATGTAAAATCTTGATATTAACATTTATTTTTAACTGATCCGATTAATTAAAGGAGATAACTATTTTGATGGATAGTAAATATTATACTCTGTGCTAGAATAAACAATAACTTTAAAAAATCAAAATTAATAAGAGGAAATACACTAGTGGGATGTAATAGATCCCACTTATTCTAATCCAGTATATCATGTATTCTAATACATGGTATACCATTCATCAATTTATAAAATTTCGAAGTTATAAAATATTTTAAGTTATGGAGAATAACTTTAAATAGATTTTTAATACAGAAATTCTTAAGATATCACAATTAACTTAACAGATTTACCATATAACAATTTGTCATTAATGAAGATGATAAAACAATGAAGATACTTATTTTAAAAACTTATTTTAATATTAAGAATTTTCAATTTAAAATTATGTATTGTACCAAACACGTAGACTCGATAACTGATTATATTCATAGTTTATTTATTTATCTTTTATTCAATGATATGTATTCTTTATTCAACCTACTAGATTTATCGTCTATCGAATAGCTCTCAATCGTAATGTTCGGAAAATTTGTATTTTTTTAAATATAGTATAAATATAGGTTACAGTAAATTTAGTGAATCCCATTAAATACTCAGATTTAGAAATCTAAGACTACTACTGCTTTGTCATAACAAGATTAAACGTTAATAATTTTAAATTTATAATAAATCAAATTTACCAATAACATTAAATGATTTTATATCTCTAAATATAATTTGCATCATATTTTATTTTTATTAATCAGATTACCTAATTGAGTCTACGTATTTGGTGGTCCTGCTGCTATGTTAGGTATAATATATAGTATAATATATAACAGCTGTATTATAATACACATAAGGGTATAATATATAACAGTATAATAAAATATTTATAATATATTATATATTATATAATATATAATATATACAGCATAATATATTTAGTATAATCGATATCAGTATAGTATATAAAGTAAATAAGCTAATAGAGTCTACTTATTTTATATTACAAATTAAAAATAATGCAAAATAAAAGTTAAATAGTTAAATAATAAAAGATAAATTAATAATAAATAATTGTTATAAGAATTTATATAATTTATATCAAGATGAATTATAAATTTAAATTAAAAATAAAAATCAATTTTTATGAATTGACTAATATATAACAAACTATGTATCAGAATAAGGACTAAAGGTCATCAGGAGGAACTGCAATGTTATCAGGTTTCGGCGCCTGTTTCTCTACCCAACATAGCAGCGGAGCCAAATACATTCTAATGATGTATTTCCTCTGATAAAACTATCTAGTATCTTATTCTAATACAAAGTATATTATTTATTATCCATCCATAAAAATTTGACACTTAAGAGTTTAAATTTATTCTTTATATTATTGTGTTGATTTATATATTTTAATATTTTTTGCTTGATGTTATTTTTATAGACAGCCGATATCATTACATATTGTTGCAATTCTTAAAATTTCATTATTTAATGTATTATATTTTATATTATATGGTATGCATGAATGCTCATGCAAAAATTCTTGTAAATTTAAATATGTCATCTTTACGATATAAATTAATAGTAGTTTTAGTTAATGTTAATTTAATATTCATATCTAGATATACACCTTCTTTATCATTAATATTGGTTTTGTTAAGAATAAGGATTTCTGGATAGATTTGTTCACTAATTGAATAAAAATTATTAGAATTAAATACACGTATATCATCAATGTATCGAAACATATTTTATATATTTATATAGTTTAGATTTTGTTTTTACACAGTTATGAACAAATGCATATTCTATAAAGCTTAAAAACAAGTCAGCTATAATTGGGCTACTATTACCTCCCATTGGAACACCTTTTACTTGTATAAATATATACTTTTAAATAATTTTGATTTATCAAAATATTTAAAGATTCTATTAATTCAATTTTATCCATATATTTATATTTACTTGATGGCTTAATTTTTGTTAGATAGGCGTTATAACTATTATAACATATATGTATATCTTATTCCGAATATAAGATTAATTAATTTTACTAACGCTTCTTTAATATCTACTAAATCTAGATTTGTATAAAGCGTACTAAAATCGTATGTATTTATATTTTGAAAATTTATTCCTTTTGTCTGTTCTAAAAATTCTTTTGTAGAATTAATACTGAAATAGTGTTTTATACCAGTATTAATTTCGATTACCTTGCAATATTTTTTAAAATGTGCTTTAATTACTTTAAGTATTTTATTCATATAGACAGAAAGTGGTTTTAATGTACATTTAAACGCACTACATATGAACCTAGGTTTTATTTTATTTTTATTTAATTTTGGATTCCAATAAAATATTGGTATAGTTTTATTATCTGATTCAACCTTTATACCCTTTTTATCCATTATAGAACAGTGACTTGTAATAATTGTTTCAAAACTCAACTCACTACGTTCATATGTTGGATTTACATTTAAATCATTAGAATTAACCTCTTTCATTAGTATATCATAATAAAGCTTTTTGCATATGAAGACAAATTTATTACTAGCTTTATCAATAGTTGTTATTATATAGTTATCCTTTAATTTAGTAAGTTCTTTATCCATATCTTTATCAATTTTATCTTTTCTTTTATAATTGTTTGTTATTTTCATTTTATTTTTAATTTTATCAAATATATAATCTTTCCAATATTAAATTAAATCAACGAATATTAAATTAAATCAGCTAACTGAGTCTACGTATTTAATATAATTATAAAATAAACAAAACATAAAAATGCTAAATCAAAATTTAATAATTAAATAATAAAATTAATAATTGTTTTTAGATTTTCTATCATTTAAATCAAGTTAAAATAAAAAATGAAATTTAAAATAAACGTCATTTTTATGAATTGACTAATAAATTACAGACGTTGTATCAGAATAATGATTATAGGTCATCAGGAGGAACTGTTATGCTATCAGGTTTCGGCCCCTAACTCCTCTATCCAGCATAGCAGCGGGCTAAATACATGCTAATGATGTATTTCCTCTGATTAAACTATCTAGTATCTTATTCTAATACAAAGTATATTATTTATTATCCATCCATAAACATTTCCCGCTAATGATTTTAAATTTATTATTTTATTACTTTTTTTACTTTTTATTATTTCTCTCGATGTTTAAACGCCCTAAACAATTGAATATCAGATCGAACATATCATTGGACAATTATATTTTAATTATTATTTTTTAAAAATTTATTTGTAATTGTTATTTACGGTAAAGCTTTAGTAGGAAGATGAAATATTTTTTTGCTAATCGGCAAAAACGACACTCTCATCACATTGCTAGCATGTGTCACGATTAAGATCATAACATTCACCTTTTAACACATATCTTACGAATATTAAATTAAATCAGCTAACTGAGTCTACGTATTTAATATAATTATAAAATAAACAAAACATAAAAATGCTAAATCAAAATTTAATAATTAAATAATAAAAAGAATTAATACTTGTTATAATACTTTATATTATTATTTATTAATAATTATAATATAATACTTTATATTATTTGTATCAAGTTAAAATAAAAAATTGAAATTCAAAATAAAAGTCATTTTTATGAATTGATTAATAAATAACAGACGTTGTATAAGAATAAGAATATAATTTATATAATTTATATCAAGATGAATTATAAACTGAAATTAAAAATAAAAATTAATTTTTGTGAATTGACTAATAGATAACAAATTATGTATTAGAATAAGGATTAGAGGTCATCAGGAGAAACTGCTATGTTATCAGGTTTAGGCCTATGTTCCTCTACCCAACATTGCAGCGGGGCCAAATACATGCTAACGATAATATCTTATTGATATATAGTATCTTATTGCTAGTATCTTATTCTAATATCTCGTGCTCGTATCTTACTATCTCATGCTAGAATCTCATTCTAATACAAAGTATATTATTTATTATCCATCAATAAAAATTTGCCACTTAAGAGTTTAAATTTATTCTTTATATTATTGTGGTATATTTTTGTCATATTTTTCTTGATGCACAAAAAATTGTGCATCAAGTGACTTTTGGCTTTAAATTAACGTTTGACGAAATGAGTAATAAAAATTATTATATAATGAAACCACTTGTATTATTTTACAATGTACTATTTAATTTCATGTGTAATAATCTTTTATTTAATTATATAATAAAAAACTTTGATGCAATTATTTAAAACGCAGTGATTTAGTAATTTTAATTCTTATAGCAATTACATAACTGATTACAATTTTATAAATTAGCATTAAATAACAGAAATAGTCAGCAGAGAGAAATCCGCTACTTGTATGGAAAGTCATCTCTTCCTCATGTAAATTGTCGTCATTTACCAGGATATTTCAGCTATAGAAACGGACGAGTGCATTCCGCATCTTCAACCATGGACGATATAAGCGAGGACTTTCGCCAAGCTATACAAATGGGCAGCACAACAACACACGTGTGTGATAAATGTAGGTACTAATGTCTGTCGATCAAATTGATATCTTGGACTTGTGTTTTTATCATTTAATAGAAGAATATGTTATATCTGATCTCAAAAATATGATAAATGCAAACACAAAGTAACATACATTTTAAAATATGAAAATTAAAAAATTTAAAAACAATAATTAAAAATATATGGTGCTCAGTCATAAATTTTTCTGCGTAGTTGTCTGTAACTTGAACTTGATTATTAAAAAAGCTTTTGAATTGCGAGCAGTGGTTCTCACTAGAAAAGATGTCGATGACCTAAATTCTCTTATAGCTGTTTGTACGATAGCTATTATTACCGTATCAGATAAGTTATCTAATAACAAAGAAAGAAAATGTTACAAATATGTTTATAATATTGAATTCAGCTAAACTTGCGAATCGGCAATGAATAAATTTTACCGATGACTGAAAGCATTGAAATGAACAAGCAACATGCCGATTTAAAAGTTTGTTGATTGTAATATTTTGTGACAAGTAGAGTCGCTTTTTAAAATTTGAAAATGGAATTAAAGTATTGAACATAAAAATTTACGAATAAATATTTGTAAACAATACATGATGATATCATCATGTACTATCATGGTTGAAAATAAAATTCCATAGTGAACTAGAGAAATTTCACGTCATTAAATATGAATATCAAACGACAGCTTAATTTTTAATATGAAAGATCATCTTATATGTCCATCTGAGATTTCTAAATATGAATTTTTCTAATTCGATTATTTCTTATTCGCAATCACTATTGCCTGTGCTTATGTTATTCTTAATGAATCTCGTAATTATCTTTAATCTAATAATTTAGTAATTCAAGTAAATTTAATAATTTATTTATTGATAATTTAGTTATTACAATTGTTGTCTTTAATGTACATTTTACTTTTGTTATGAATAATTATGAACTCTTTTACTTAGAAATAAGTTAAGTTACGTGTTATGAATTAAATACTTTGGTCAGTACATGATCATTATTGACATATTTTGATAACAACCATTTAGAGGTTTCGCATCAAAACAGCGAATTAAAAAATATTTGATGTTATCGCTATTTTAATAAATGGTTGTTAAATATAATCTATTGTAATAAATTGTAATATTATTATAATGATATTGAATATTAATGATATTGCATTTGTAATTTTTAATATTACATTTAAATAAATAATTTTGATTAAACACACGCATTCATTTGTGTTTGATAAAAAGGGCTTAATTATGTCATTTAACGTTTTTTAAATGTCATAGGTAGGCGTGCCAATAGTTGATATTAGCACGCCGACCAATATAAATATATACAATTTGGAATCGAAATTTTGAAGATAATTAGAACAGACCCTATTGAGAGTTATCTTGTACTTAATATTCCTAAAAAGAATACAAATGCACTTTACGGAAAGAACAGTAAAACTGTATGACAAGAACCTGCGCAACCTGTATAAATCCACTGTGTTGCTTCCACAACACATTGGATAAGACATTGGACAACACATTGAAAAAGATCACTGGACACTACAAACCAGGTACATTTATGGGACTTCTATGATCCATGAAGACTGCGCAACCCAGAACTATGGCCAATCATATCAATTATTGGAAAGCCGACCTATGACATTTAAAAAACGTTTTATTACATAATTAAGCCCTTTCTACCAAACACAAATGAATGCAAGTTTAGCTTCGAAGTGATCGATATGCTAAAATGGAGCCAACCGCTTGGGATGATGGTTTCACATGCGACAATTACCAAACACATGCGACAATCGCTAAAAACATGTCTAAGTGATTCCGTTTTCAAATTTTACGACAAGAATACGGTATATAGACAAATTGACGGCGTCTTGATGGGATGTGTCCTCTGACACTCTGTCGCCAACTTTTATATGGGACACGTGGAGAGAATGTTGTTCGCCAAAGAACTACACCTAAAGTCATCAATATACACACGTATATAGATGACACATCAATAAATTTCCTCAAATGGAAATACTATTGTTCGTGGAATCATTTGATATCAGGGCGTCAGCACCACGAAATAAATTCAACAGTGAAATTGTCGCAAATGACAAAGTCACCGTTTCGAGCTAGTTGGCTCTCATCAGTAGCTTGTACTCCCCACAACTGGATTGAAGTTGGGAGAAAAGCTATACGGTGATTTGAAACAACAAAGGCTCCTTGTTCCCTTGCAAAGACTGGGGTTTGCAACTGCAAATATTTACCCGTCTGCATTAAGCACTGGAGAACCAAGCGCGTTGTGCTGCAAAGATACACACCAGTTGGCTACTGGATAGTACAATATAGCACTACGATGCACTGCTGCTATGCATCACTATCAATAAATTTCCTCAAATGGAAATACTATTGTTCGTGGAATCATTTGATATCAGGGTGTCAGCAGGCTACTATCCAGTAGCCAACTGGTGTGTATCTTTGTAGCACAACGCGCTTGGTTCTCCAGCGCTTAATGCAGACGGGTAAATATTTGCAGTTGCAAACCCCAGTCTTTGCAAGGGAACAAGAAGCCTTTGTTGTTTCAAATCACCGTATAGCTTTTCTACCAACTTCAATCCAGTTGTGGGGAGTACAAGCTACTGATGAGAGCCAACTAGCTCGAAACGGTGACTTTGTCATTTGCGACAATTTCACTGTTGAATTTATTTCGTGGTGCTGACGCCCTGATATCAAATGATTCCACGAACAATAGTATTTCCATTTGAGGAAATTTATTGATAGTGATGCATAGCAGCAGTGCATCGTAGTGCTATATTGTACTATCCAGTAGCCAACTGGTGTGTATCTTTGTAGCACAACGCGCTTGGTTCTCCAGCGCTTAATGCAGACGGGTAAATATTTGCAGTTGCAAACCCTCGTATTTGCAAGGGAACAAGGAGCCTTTGTTGTTTCAAATCACCGTATAGCTTTTCTTCCAACTTCAATCCAGTTGTGGGGAGTGCAAGCTACTGATGAGAGCCAACTAGCTCGAAACGGTGACTTTGTCATTTGTGACAATTTCACTGTTGAATTTATTTCGTGGTGCTGACGCCCTGATATCAGATGACACATTTTGTTGCGTCCAATATAGAGAGAGCAAGCTAATAAAATTAGTGAGGCAATATAATTGCAATCAGGACTTGAAATAACAATTCAATTCGAGACGAATTCAAAATTAGCTTTCCTTGATGTAGAAGTAGAATGGTAAGACACTAAACTAAGGCACAAAATGTACATGAAGAGCAATAATGATTACACATACATTAACTAGTTTAGTATCTACTCTTACCAATACAAAAAAGCGCTTTACATGATATATCGCGCATATAAGTTGAGCTCTGACTGGCAGACATTCGATAAAGAAATAAAGCGTATAATGCAGATCTTCACAAATAACAACTATACATCATGCATCAATCACAAAACGATAAAGAATTTTGTCAAATCAAATGTTGTCAAACCCGAGAAGTTATCGAACGCGACAGAAACGGTATACTTTTACGACAGAAACCAGTTTACGTGCCAATACAAGAAAGACGAAAGCACATTAAGATGTATAGTAAAAAATGTGTATAACGTCGGAAAAGACAATAAACCTACGCATAAAAATCTTTAATAATAAGAACAAAAGACGAAATTTGCAACATTGTGTATCATTTCAATTGTTCTGAACCCGAATATAAGGCTGGGAACACATATAGGATACACAACTCAACTCGCGAAAAATGAGACCGAATTCGCCAACATACATACAATGGTGCGATCTGAAAAATTTTTAAAGATGTACACAAATTAGTGCCTACATTTCAAGAAATTTTCAACAGCACAAGCGTCGTTTTTCGAAACGTGTAGGGAAGATCTGCAGCTGTTGGAATATCCATCAATAAAAGAAATGACTCCTAAGCTTAGCGCAAAGAACGAGTATTTCGTCACAACACTTTCAGTGTTTTGAATCCCTAAATAGATTCACCAATTTATAACAGCATTTTTTTATTGTATTTGACATGTTATGTTCTTATTCATTAAATATGTTCTGATGATGGTTAAATATGATTACCAAAAGCTTAATAAATACGAACTATCTGTTTTTTGTGCGGCAAAATGGTTTTCTACAGTAATTATTATTTTAAATAGTTGATCATGATTTATTATTGATAAAGTATTATTGGTGCTGGAATAAAGAACGGCGGGACATTTTATTTATATTTCGCTAGCCTCTGTTAGCATCTTCAGAAAATTACAATGTTTTTTTTATAACGTACATGCTATTATAAAAAATTAAAAACGATCACTGCCATTTATATTTATAATTCATATATTTTATAAGAATTATTATTGTTATTATTAGTTTATTTAATTAGCTACTAAGGGCTAATTTATAAGTTAGCTCTCAGTTAGCTGATTTTATTTTGAAAACTAGAAAATTATAGGTGGCATGATGACATATAAGGTCAGGTCAGGTAACTGAATCTAAGTATATTAAATTATTTAAGTTTTTATAAATTTTACATAATAATACAAAGTTTCAGTATTTCTGGCATTGGTCACTTTACCGGAAAAACAAAGTTCACAGGTCAATAATAACATGTCAGTAGAACAAATCAGATAACTGAGTCGGCGTAAATTTAATTATAAATTAAACATAATAATACATAGTTTCAGTATTTCTGGCAGTGGTTATATTACCGGGAAAACAAACTTCACAGGTCAATAATAACCTGGTAGTAGAACAAATTAGATCAGATAACTTAGTATACGTAAAAAATTAAGTTACGTATAAGTAAAATTATTAAAAAAAATTTGGTTTCTAATAAACATACATTTGAGATAAATAACATACAATAAAATAACATACATATTTTGTATTACCGTCGGAAACCCCTTGGCGAATGGAAGGGGCAAAGCTTGGTATTTGCCCGCATTGTAACAGGCCAATCGCACTTACAAAATTCGGAAATGTACGTTTTCACAAGAGTTTTGGGGTTCGGTGCCCAGGCATTAGCTGCGCTTCGATTGTTGATTACACACCCAATATTTTATCCCATGTCAAACTTACAGCCGAACGTCAAACCTACAAAGGATCTGAAATGGCTTCAACCAACGACGTTTCCCACAATTTAAACGCATATGAAACGCTTCACCGTATTTGGGCATCACCTACGCTGACAGTAAGACGAATCCCTTGGAGTTTACGAAATAAAGCAGCTCGCATTTTTACCAATCTTATTGAGGAGGCACTAGAACATAAATCGCCATATAGCTGGACTAGTCTTTTGGGGTTCGCAAAAGTGTGCCTATCAGCTCATTCAGGTGATCACCAAAAAGTACGAAAATATATAGAGAATGCACTAAAGTCAGCCGAAAACAGGCAGTTTGACACTTCCTTTCTCACACATGTTTGTGCTCAACAAACGACCCGACATAAACACGACAAATCAAAGACAATGACAATCAAACTTGTGCGACAGGGAAACTACGGCAAGGTAATGAAACGAGAGAATGTGCGACAGGAGAATTGTTACGGAGGGTGTGTGCAAAGTGTATTTGCACGAAGATGCGCAATTAGTTCACTCAAATATTTCAACCACAACAGGTCGGTGTTGCGGTGGCAAATGGCGCAGATTTAATAATTCACCAGGTTCGACGATTGCACGAACAGATGCACACCTCAGAAAAATTGGGTATGGGCGAAAGTGGATGTTTCGAACGCTTTTAATACAGTTGACAGGCAATGCTTTATTGACGCAGTCGACATTGAAGCACCTTCTATCGGACCGTGGATCAAATGGTACTACTCGCAACCATCAAAATTACGATTTGGAGCAGCAAAAAGCCTTACATCGTCAGCAGTAGTACAACAAGGGGACCCTCTGGGCCCATTCCTTTTCGCACTGGCAATCCAACCGATTATTCGGAAAGTCGACTCGGTTACAGGTATCGGTTTTAGCAAGTGGTATTTAGACGATGGAAAAATTGGAGGTGAACCCAAGGCAGTTGCTATCACATTAAACATGATTGCAAATGAGCTGGAAAAAATCGGACTATCAATGAATTGTCAAAAAACCTAATTAATAGGCCACACAGAATCAATTATCTCAACGCAGATAAAATGAACTCACTCTCCACATACCAATTCTGACTGCGATTTTACTCTTTTGGGATGCCCAATTGGTTCGCAAGAGTTTGTAGAAGCATATCTCATAAACAGTTGCTTATCAAACCTAGTAAATGACACAGAGCTTGTCGCGTCGCCTCCAGACGCTCATGTGGCTTACCTGCTATCGCGCCACTGTGCTTCCGCTCAACGAATAGCATTCCTAATGAGGAATGTAGATCCAGCAAGCACCGAACTTTTCTGTAAGCAGTTTGATAATGCTGTGATACGGGCGATGGAAATCATCGCTTCAATACAACTGTCAGCGCGAACACGATATCAAGTTGAGCTCCCACTAAAAATGGGCGGTCTGGGTCTTAGGAGTACAAACAAACACAGAGCGGCAGCCTTTGCAGCAAGCGTCAGCACAGTGGCCGCGTTTGTGAACCATGATCCAAATACATTTCCAGGATTTGTAAACGCGAATGAAATACTTGCGCTACACGGAGCAGAAGTGGAACAACAGGCTTCATCCACAAGACAACATCAAATATCGTTCAAAATTGACTCAGAGAAGCGTAAAAATCTATTAGACACTGGAGATGATCGGACAAGGGCCAGACTAATAGCGGTATCACAGTCACATGCGAACGCATGGTTACAATGCGCCCCAAATCGAAGTCTCGGCCTAGCTCTTACCGATTAAGAATTTACAATTCTTATAAGAATGTGGTTAGGCCTGCAAATTGCTCCAAGTGACTACCGTTGTAGTCGATGTTTTCGAAACGCAGATGCTGAGGGCTTCCATGCACTAACTTGCAACTACGGTGGTTTTCCAGGAATGCGTCATAATGGAATTCGTGACGTCGTTCTTCAGGCGGCACAATCAGCAGGAATGCATGTGGGTTGCGAGGTTCGTAACCTTGTCCAAAATCTTCAAGAACGGCCAGCCGATATTCTGATCTACGGGGATCCTTCAGATGCTATAGACTTCGCGGTATCACATCCACTACAGAAATCGTTACTTCGCCAGTCAGCTTATGTGCCTGGTTACGCAGCTGCGCAGTACGCATCATCGGTCAAAGATAGAAAGTACCGTGCTAAAATGATTGAGGCGGGATATAACTTCATACCTGCAGTCTTGGAGTGTTACGGCGGCTGGAATATGGAAGGGGAGAAAATCATCAGACGAATCGCCCGATACTTAGCAATTCGATCATCTATACCATACAGCATCGCATCTGCACGGCTCTTTCAACGAATATCAATAGCACTCATGAGAGGAAATTCAAAAGCTATATTATCTAGCATTGATATGTTAAACCGACCGTACTACGAGATCGCTAACCCCATAATGGAGAATCCCACACGAAGAATGAACCCCTTCCAGGCACTTGATCTGGCAGTTGACTCTCTTCCATCGTCAATTGACCAGTCCGCTCCTGGATACATTGAATTTAACAATACAAATGAAGTAACTGTCACGCTAGCTAATATACCAGGATCCAGTGTCGATACGTCAGTTTTTACAGGAACTCATAAATTGTGTTCCAACAGAGATTGTGTATTTATAGAAGAAAACGGAAAATTCACACTAAAAGTATTGAGCTCTGCAATCACAGTAAAGCCCCAAAGTCTTTCAAGCAAAATTAAGCCACATTTTAACACCTTTCTGCAACAATGTGACAATTCATCAAATCATAACGACGCTGATGATCCTGAATCTTTACCTATAAACTCACAGCCAGAAACCGAAATTAGTAAAAAGACCGTCGGTTATATGACACATGACTTACATACATTATCTGATTCTGAATTAACTGAAAGTTTATCGAACGCAAATAGTGATAATCATGAATCGGACGGAAGTTTTAATTATGAAACAGAATCATTAACTAACTTTTGTGAAACAGATCAAATAATCACGCCCACTATAAACAAACAGATGATACCGGAAAAAGGCCGGCTAGTTGTCAGTGGATCGGTTGATTCAGATATTCTAGATGATCAGGCGCTATCTGAAAGTAGTGATAACGAAGAGAAGGAAGTCTAACGCTATCGATTATGGACATTATACGAAGAGGTTAACTATTTCTTTGACATTTTTGACTTTTGTTGTAATTCGTAAATAAAAAAAGTTAAATTATTTATCAATTAAACAATAATACATAGTCTATTATATTTATTATAATAATACATAGAATAAGACTATGACTTATTAGACTCAGTTAGCTGATTTGATTTAGTATTTCTGTAAGAGGTCAAACATTGTTAGTGATTTTCTAATTTCCACAATTAGGTAAATATAATATATAGTATCGCAGAGTACCCTGTGAATGATTTTTATTTATGTATAGAAGAATGCATATTTTGATATGATTGCTTAACGTTTTGTTTTCTTTTCCAAATTTTGATAAATTTCTGGAATCAATTTCATGTTATTTAGTCACTCAAACAAGTGAACTCGCAAAGCCGAAATTTAGTTTAACTAATCAGCAAATACAAACGACTCCTGAGCTTTTAACACAAGAAGATATTGATATTTCGGAGTTATTAAAACCTAATGTTGTTAGCACAGAGTTTCATTCAATAAGCAGCAACAAAATAGCGAAGGAGTCCGCTAACAACGAAACGCCGACTAGGCTGCCCTATATTACTTCAATTATAAAGCAAAATGATTTAAAGAGCGCTGTAAATATACCTATTAAGTCACAAAGCGGATTTTTTACTAATGGGAAACGAGTTGTTACTCCAGTGAATCCTATATTTATTAGGAAGACTAACAATGCTCCACCGATGAATACCGTATCTACTCAAAGTGATGGAATTCAATGTAAAATATGCACACACAATGAACAGCAGAAGTTAGCAGTTCAGAAAAAAAAGGGATTTCTAAGTAAAATACAGTTAAACAAAACGAATTTACAACCTGATAAGAATCTTAAAAACATCATTAACATTATTACAGATCAAGATCGATTGTACAGAGAAATGCTTAAAAGAAAAATTAAGCCGATTGAGGTATGTATACAATTACATTTGACTGAGTTGTAAATTTGAATTTGTTGGAACATTTCTGTAGTTATATTATTATTTGATTACAATTATGCAATTGCCTTTACTCTACTTTATAATATATTGTCGAGTAATATGTAAAAAATATACCCAGACCAAATTATTTTCCCTATTATTCTAACTTTATATTATATTATTGTGTGTTATATTTTATTGTATATTATATTTAATAATGCTAAATTGTATTTACATTTGCAATTAGGTGCAAAATTATATTCTGTTCTATAATGTCGGTTCGTTTGCAGAATCTGCTGTAAAAATATTCTTTGATGTATTATTGTTTACAAATTAAGTATTTACTTACAAGAGAGGATCTATGCTTACTGACATTAAAGAAATTCTTGGTTGTTGGAAAGAGCATTTTAGGAGTGCCCTTAATAATAAAATAATTAATAAATATTTAATAATTATAAATAATTATTAATAAAATAATTCAAATTAAAAGTAGCCTTAATTGTATTTAATTTTTATAATAACTATCATGTGTATCTAGCAAAAATAAAATCCTCAAGTAAATATAAAAATATGGATAAAATTGAATTAATAGAATCCTTAAATATTTTGATAAATCAAAATTATTTAAAAGTAGAGACATCTATATTTAGACAAGTAAAAGGTGTTCCAATTGGTGATAATAGTAGCCCAATTATAGCTGACTTGTTTTTGAGCTTTATAGAATATGAAATTTGTTCATAACTGTGTAAAAACTAAATCTAAACAATATAAATATATGAAATATATGTTTCGATACATTGATGATATATGCGTATTTTAATCTAATAAAACAAATTTATCCAGGTAGTCTTATTCTTAATAAAATCAAAATTAATGATAAAGAAATTATATATCTAGATATGAACATTAAATTAACATCAATTAAGAAATTTTAAGAATTGCAACAATATGTAATGATATTGGCTTTCTTCAAAATCATTTAAATAATTTAATAGATACATATTTTAAACCAGGTTACTATAAAAATAACATCAAGCAGAAAATAGTAAAATATATAAATCAACACAATAATATAAAGAATAAATTTAAACTCTTAAGTGGCAAATTTTTATGGATGGATAATAAATAATATACTTTGCATTAGAATAAGATACTAGATAGTTATTTCAGAGGAAATACATCATTAGCATGTATTCGGCCCCGCTGCTATGTTGGGTAGAGGAGTTAGGGGCCGAAACCTGATAGCATAGCAGTTCCTTCTGATGACCTCTAATCCTTATTCTTATGCATCGTATGTTATTTATTATTCAATTCATAAAAGTTAACATTTATTTTAAATTTCAATTTTAAATTTTAACTTAATATAATTATAAATTGTATAAAATCTTATATCATTATTTATTTTTCTATTTTGATTTATATATAGTATAAAATACGTGGAATTAGTTATCTGATTTGATTTGTTCTACGTAAAAGTTATTATTAACCTGTAGACTTTGTTTTTCTGATAATGTTATCTCTGTCAAAAATACTGAAACTATGCAGTATTTATACGACATTATTTTTCTGCTTAATGATTCTTTATTTTTCTTACAATATGTAAATATATATAGTTATATAATATATCACTATATGTTATAAATATTACAGTTACGTTATATATTATATATTATATATTATAACTATATTATAACTATAGTTATGTAATATATAGTATATATCGAATATATCGTATATTATTTATTAGCATAATGTTCAAGTATAATGTTTTAAAATACTTAGACTTAGATAACTGAGTCGATATTTCGAAATGTGCTCTCACATATATGGTAATTTTGCTTTTACGTTCATTTTCAGTCACATAATTGTTATCAGTGCTTTGTCAACTTATCCGCCTGTCTGCGTAGTTTGAATAGATATTAGCGATTGGCCGATCGTATTTACTTACGGCTTGCGATTCAAAGCCGTTTGCCCAATTGTGAATATAAATTGTGAACACAATTGTGAATATAAAATTGTGATTACTAAATTTGCATATAAATTATGAATACAATTGTGAATTCAAATTGTGATACGAAAGGCCCTATTTGCAATATTAACTTCGAGCTATCCTAAATAGTAAGGAGCTCTACTAATAAGATCATAACCTAGAAAGCATCATTTGAAGCATTTATCACTTTATTTTCATTAGGGAAGTATAATGTCATTAATTATTCCGGCTAATTATATATTAGGCGACAGCATCGATATCAACTGATGTATGTACCAATATTAAGGCTTTGCTATCAACTTAATCTACCATGATGCGAATAAAATTATTTCTGTCGAAATTTTAGTTGCTGTCTTTTTACTGCCAATTTTTTAATATTAAACTTCTTCACAATCCCTGAATCAGGCCATATTTTACAACGGCATAATGAATGCACTACATTAAAGCGATTCGTTTATGTTCGTGCTAGCGGTAGCTCAGCTCTATAAGCACATAATGCAACATTTGATTAATGCTGAATAAATCATATCAGCTAACTGAATATATGTACATTATATTATTTTTAAATTAAATAAATGCTAAATAAAATTTTAATAATTAAGTAATAAATAATAAATAATTGTCTAAGATTTTAAATAATTTATAGTTAATATAGTTAATATATTAACTATAAATTATCTAATTCAACCTTTATATCATTTTATAGAACAATGACTTGTAATAATTGTTTCTAAATTTAATTGATGTAAATTTAATCTTCATATCTGATTCAACCGTATATAATTTATATAATTTTTATAAAATCAAATCACTACGTTCATATGTTGGATTTACATTTAAATCATTAGAATTAACCTCTTTCATTAGTATATCATAATAAAGCTTTTTGCATATGAAGACAAATTTATTACTAGCTTTATCAATAGTTGTTATTATATAGTTATCCTTTAATTTTGTAAGTACTTTATACATATCTTTGTTAATTTTATCTTTCCTTTTATAATTGTTTGTTATTTTCATTTTATTTTTAATTTTACCAAATATATAATTTTTCCAAATTTTTATCTTAGATATATTCGAGATTTCACTATTAATCAGCTTACCAAAGTAATCTGTAGAAAAACTTCTTATATTTACATAAGATATTTATTATGTAAATAATAAATATTATTATCTATAGCTTATTATCTATCAAAAGCTTTTAATGTTACTAATTGTTCATATATATGTTACTAATAGTTCACATATATTTTTTAATATTTTTAACTCTATTTTTCTTGTTCTTTTTTATCTCCATGACTTCTTGGCTTGTGTTTAACCAGATTATTATAATTATTAATTATAATAATTATAGCCTAATGAGTCCTTATAGTTCACATCCATGTACTAGGAATTAACACTGGTGAGAGTATTCATCACGAATAATTTACTCACCAGGACCTAACAAGTAGGACTTAAAATCACTCTTATTGAGCGCATACACCAACCTCCGTCATTGCTAGTGGTAATGAAACAAATGACCTACTTTTCCTGCCAATTTCTGTTCTGATTGAAGGAATCGGGAAGACTAAACATCATAAACTGACTTTATGTTGTTTTGACTTTTGATTCTCATTAGTAGGGGGATGATGCACAACTGTATTGAATTGCAACACCCCTAGACAACTCAATAAGACCTAGTACACAACAATGTACTAGGAATTAACACTGGTGAGAGTATTCAGTTACAATATATTATATAATAATATAATTCAGTTATATATTATTATAATATATTATATATTATTAGTTATATTATATCGTATTATAGTATTAAATATTATATTATACTATTAATACAATTTTATAACAATATAATATTATATAATATAATATTAATCTGAGTATAATTTATTTTTCTCCCGCAACGTGCATTGAGATAAAAAAATAAACACTTATAGAATCAATCAATTCAGCTAACTTAGTCTACTAACTGAGTCTATTTTATTTTTATAATATAAAAATAAATAATAATGCTAAATCATTAAATCAAAATTAATAATTAGATAATAAATAGATGGATGGATAATAAATAATATACTTTGTATTAGAAAAAGATACTAGATAATCAAATTTCATCGTCGAGGAATAGGTTCGAAACCTGATATCATAGCAGTTCCTCCTGATGACCTATATTCCTTATTCTACAAATAGTCTGCTATTCCTTAGTCAATTCATAAAATTAACTTTTATTTTAAATTTCAATTCTTTATTTTAACTTGATTTAAATTATATAAAATCTTATAACAATTATTTATTATTATTTAAAATCTAATTTTATTTTTACTTATTTATTTTTAATTATTTTTATTTATTTATTTTTAATTTTATAGTTATATTAAATACGTAGACTCAGTTTGCTGTTTTGATTTGGAAAGACAAAGTTCAAAAAAAAGTTTGGAAAAGCTAGTGACAGAATTTCAAAATGTTTATCGAATAAGGCCATCAAGTTCGTGTAAGGACATCTCATGTAGGTGTGGACATTGTTGCGCATGCAAAAGGCTACTACAAGTCTCATAACAAAATTTATACAGTTATTCGTACGTGGATGGCAGATTAAGGGATTCTTACAAAACTTATAATGATAGCGGTCCATTGTAATTCTAAGATGCCGTTTTTTTAATTTTCCTTCCATAAGCTTGAAATAAGAAAAGCAGGAGTCCCGACCAAATCTGGATCAAGGAAGGCCAATTTATTTTCCTATATTGATTTGTGTTTCTTAAAACACTTTGTCTCGTCTAAGGAAAATTCATCCCTTTGCTCAAATGAAAACAGCAACTGACTCGTAAGAAAAGCTAATGGCCAAGACAAAACTTTTAACGATAACAATATTAATAATAATATATTTAAAGTGGCAAATGCGTGCCAACTGCACGCTTACAAGTCCGCTAACTAAAAAACACAGCAAAAGTCATACATATAAATTTGTTAAATTGTTTAAATGTGATCGGATTTTGAGTTTGAAATACGGCATTGAGGTTGATTGGCGTATATGAATGAGCAGATGATTCCACTAGAGAGGAGCAGCCACAACAAAGGAGTGGGAGCCGAAATAGGTAGTGTAGTTAGTAAAATGTAAAAGAATGGAATTACGGGAACGCAAGGAACAGTAAACCTGACAAGAATTGTCGAGAAAAGAAAGTTAAGAAATGAAGGGGTATAAAAAGTTATAAGGCGGAAAAAGCAATGAGAATAAGACGAATTTGAACATGAGAATAAATGGTTGGCAAATCGAGAGAAGCAAGATGGTGGAATGTATGATCAAAACGACGAAGACGGAGTCGAATTCAGACGGCTGTGTTTACGATGCATTGTAGTTGAAGAAGAGTGGATTTAGGTGATTTGAAAAAAGACTAAGATAGTAATCAAGGCTTGAGATGTGGAGAGAAGATATGAGAGTCATACAAGAAGAGAAATCGATCAATCTACGAATTTGACGGAGGTTGCGGAGAATCAAGGTAGATGAGCGTACTTTATCTCTAACGAAATGTTAAAGTGAAAGTCTGTTGTCGAAATTGATGCCTAAGAAAACGAGATTGTCAACGATAGGAAGACTTGTAGAATTTAATGTTACGGAGGGTGGTTCTAAGCCGGGGCATTGATGAAGGGTCCACATTATTTTGGATTTATTAGGATTCAGAGTAAGAAGAATAGAATAAAGATGATTGAAAGACAGTTAGAAGCAGAAACACTAAGATCATGAGAACGATAAGCAGGTGCGTGAGCATATATGAGAATGTCATCCGCATATTGCATAACATGGAAGTTAAATGTATTAGAAATAGAAGATAAATAACCGAGAAGAGATAAAAGCAAAGGGCCTAATACGAATCCTTGTGGAACACCGGACGGGATGGAAGAATAAATAGAAAGAAAAGTTAGAACAAACGCGAAAAGTACGGTTTGATAGATATGAATAAAATCAAGCTACAGTGAGTAAAGAGAAACCATAATCATGACGAAGACGATGGAGAAAAATCGTATGATCGACGATGTCAAAAGCAGATGAGAGATCAAGAGAAACTATGACACTACATAATTTTTGATCGCGCGAGATGGTAAGTCGTTATAAACTTTAAGACATGCAATTGTAGTAAAAAGCAGCTTGGAGGGGAGGAAACAAGTTAGAGGAAAAGAGATATGTATTAACTTGCTTAAGATCGAGACGCTCAAGGAGTTTAGAGAGGGTTGTGGCGCATTTCCTATTGGAAGGAAATGTGCGGCTAGGGATAGACAAGTTGAATAATGTGGTTAGAAAGGGTAATATTTATGAGCAGAAATCTTTAAGAAGTGAGTGGGAATTGGGTCAGAAGGAGATGTTTTATAGGTAATGACAGAAGAACCGATGAAATTTCATCAGACGAAACGGGAAGAAAGTGAGATAGCTCTGGGAGGGAAGTATTTAAAAAGAAGAGAGAATACAAGGGACGTATGGGTAGAAGAGAAAGTAAATTAAATAGCTTAGATTGTAGATAAGAAGAAAATTCATCAGGATTTATGTTACAAAGTGTATATGATCTTGAAAGAATTGAATTTAAGATTTTCCAATGAGATTTAGAGTTGGAAGAAGACTCGAGTTGATTCTGCCCAAAAGAGAGTACGTTTAGTACGCATAAGAATGAGATGGGAACGGCGAAGAGAAAGATAGAAAGCAGGGAGATTTAGAGTGAGTGAGTTTAAAGAACGTTTAAGAAAATGATTAGACACACGAAAAGATTGAAGGAGTGACGCTAAGTAAGACAACAGTCGGAATCGAAACAGGAAACATGGTGGAAAAGCTGAAAACGGCGGGGTCGAATATGCAGTCGAATAGGCAGATAAATTAAATCAGCTAACTGAGTCTACGTATTTAATATAATTATAAAATAAACAAAACATAAAAATGCTAAATCAAAATTTAATAATTAAATAATAAAATAAATAATTGCTATAAGATTTTTTATAATTAATATCAAGTTAAAATAAAAAATTGAAATTTAAAATAAAAGTCATTGTTATGAATTGACTAATAAATAACAGACGTTGTATCAGAATAAGGATTAGAGATTAGGGGTCATCAGGACGAACTGCTATGCTATCAGGTTTCGGCCCCTAATTCTTCTACCCAACATAGCAGCGGGGTCAAATACGTGCTAAGGGCGTATTTCCTTTGATAAAATTTGATTATATAGTATTTAATTCGAATACAAGGTATATTATTTATTATCCATCCATAAAGATTTTCCTCTGATGATTTTAAATTTATTTTTAATATAATTTTGTTGATTTGTATATTTTACTATTTTTTTTGATGTAATTTTTATTGTAAACTAGTTTAAAATATGCATCTATTAAATTATTCAAATGATTTCGAATAAAAAATTATCTTTACAAATTGTTGCAATTCTTAAAATTTCGTTATTTAGTGTATTATATTTTATATTATATGGTATGTATAAATGCTCATGCAAAAATATGTTTCTTGTAAATTTAAATATGTAATCTTTACGATATAAATTAAAAGATATAAATCAAAAATTATTAGAATTAAATACACATATATCATAAATGTATCGAAACATATATTTCATATATTTATATTGTTTAGATTTAGTTTTTACACAGTTATGAACAAATTCATATTCTATAAAGCTTAAAAACAAGTCAGCTATAATTGGGCTACTATTACCACCCATTGGAACACCTTTTACTTGTCTAAATATAGATGTCCCTACTTTTAAAAAATTTTGATTTATCAAAATATTTAAAGATTCTATTAATTCAATTTTATCCATATATTTATATTTACTTGATGGCTTAATTTTTGTTAGATAGGCGTTATAATTATTATAACATATATATGTATATCTTTTTCCGAATATAAGATTAATTAATTTTACTAACGCTTCTTTAATATCTACTAAATCTAGATTTGTATAAAGCGTACTAAAATCGTATGTATTTATATTTTGAAAATTTATTCCTTTTGTCTGTTCTAAAAATTCTTTTGTAGAATTAATACTGAAATAGTGTTTTATACCAGTATTAATTTCAATTACCTTGCAATATTTATTAAAGTGTGCTTTAATTTTTTTAAGTATTTTATTCATATAGACAGAAAGTGGTTTTAATGTACATTTAAACGCACTACATATGAACCTAGGTTTTATTGGATTTTTATGTAATTTTGGATTCCAATATAATACAGGTATAGTTTTATTATCTGATTCAATTGTTATACCCATAATAAAGGTATATCATAATAAAGCTTTTTGCATATGAAGAAAAAGTTATTACTAGCTTTATCAATAGTTGTTATTATATGGTTATCCTTTAATTTAGTAAGTTCCGTATACATATCTTTATTAATTTGATCTTTCCTTTTATAATTGCTTGTTATTTTAATTTTCTCTCTAATTTTATCTAATATATAAGTTTTTAAAATGTTTATCTTTGATGTATTTAAGCTTTTCTATTAATCAGCTTACCAAAGTACGCATTTAAGTAATTATAAAACGAATTGTAAATTATATTTTTATTGTTATTATTTAATCTATAAAAAGGCAATAGCCAGGATGTTGACTAATAAGCGCGAAACAGACTATGCGACATGTATCGAACTTATCCAACGTAAGATAAGATTGTCCCTTTCGCGATCAACAACTATGTGTCTTCGCAGCCCCCGCTCAGCATTTCACCGGTTCGTTCACGGACATCAAATTCATTCGGCGATAACCAGTCGTGGATCCGCTATGGATGGCTGAGAATTTAATGAATAGAGTATTAAATTTAATATATTATGATTATATAAGGGCCTATTTGCGGGTAACCTTCCAATTGTAATTTTTAATTGTATTATTATTTTATAATAAAAACTTGTGTATAAAAAAATAAAAAATTATTTCATCTATAATAATAGAGAAGGCGTATTTCATCCCTGTGGTCTTTGCTATAAATGGCGTTATGGGTCCATCCGCGTCCTTCCTTCTAAGGAAAATTGCTATGATAATTTCTTTACGCCGTAACTTCACTTACAGTGAAAGAATCCGTTTAATTCGGACAAGGGTTGGTGTCGCTCTCTCCAATATGTCTTCTGTCTGCATTAGGGGTTATCGATCGACGATAGGTCACCCAGTTAGACATTGAGGTGATTAAGAAGATTTTGAAGCATACGTTTTGTTTGGTTGAAATAATGCCCATTCGCGGGAACCATTCTGTACTGCTTGGTACTAAATAATTGCTATTTAAATATATATACCCTTTTGATAGCATTTTCATTAATTCCTAATTTTCAATTAATTCTAGATTTGAGTGCATTTATGTTTATTTATTTTATTAAAATTAAGACTTTTGCAATTGCATTCTGTTTCCATTATGTTTCTAATATTATCGTTACATTTAGATTTTAATTCTTTATTATAATTACAAATTTTTCGTCCTAATGGTGGTAGGAGTTTATACCTTATTTTAGGAATATATTTACTTAAATCTGAGCCTATTATTTCTTTACTTTTAGAATTATTTAAAAGTCTACCTATATTTATGGTAATCTATACATTTATTAATGAAGTTTATGGTTAATGTATATTTTTTATTGTTATTATTAACATTTATTGTTCGCTTATAGTGTCCGATTATACTGGTTAAAAAATTCTTTATTAATCTACTTCTACAACCCTGAAGATGACGTGCCGTAGTGCCGTCCAAATATTGGATTTTTGTAATCAAATAAATATTCCTGTTTCCTCGCCTTCGTGTAATAATTCATTGAACAAATGATATTTTTAGAAAAACTTCTTATATTTACATAAAGATCTTTTAGTTTATTATCACTTAAAAGTTGTTTTAATATTTCTAATTGTTCATTTATATACACATCTTTTTTATATTTTTAAGTCTATTTTTCTTATTCCTTTTATCGCCATAACGTCTTGACTTGTGTCTAACCGGATTGTTATTGTATAGTTGTTTATTATTTACTATATTACTTCTGCCAATTCCTTGTACCATGTTATTTAATCCTAATGGGTACATGGAATTAAACGTTTTAATCCAAAAATCTTCTCTTTCTAATAGCTTTTGACTTAATACTGTCTTATTTTTTTCAAAATATGTTCTAAAATAAATAATTTACAATATCCTATATCATGTCCTATTAATTTCATATGTTTATGAAATATAGTTTGACTATTATGCTGTATATATTATATGTGCTGCCTAAACCTAGTTTTTAACATTTTATGTTTTTCCTATATATTGCAATCCACATGTGCATTGTATTAGATACACTACACCTACGGTATTGCAGTTACAATTATTATTAATATTTAATGAAAAACATTTGTTTGTCGTATTACTTACGATACAATTATTATTATTTATAACATCACAAACTATACAATTTTTTTCTGCTACATTTAAAAGATCTAAAATAAAAATCATTAGTACTTATGTATTTTTCCAATCTGGTTGAGTACATGTAACTTTTAAGTCATAATTTTTAACGTTGCTTTTTCGGTGTCGCCAACTAGTTTAGTTGACTCAGACTAAACTTACAATGGGCCGTCCAGCAGCATATGACATGGGGCTGCCCTGCTTAAGGCGGTTGCAGGCTGGAACAAGATCTATAAAGATCTACCACCTATTTTTAAGAAAATATTTCTTAAAGTATTCATCACGAATTATTTTATCGGTCATTTAATACGGTTGAGTGCCTGAAAATTAGTTACAGTAAGATGAGACCAAAACATACGAATCCCATTGCTTACCTTTGAGGATAGCAATATTTGAAAAATTTTTATAGCCGTTTTATAATTTACTGATCTGAATAGGCAAAACATGAATATTTTGGAAGGTATTTTATCGATGTGTTCAGTAAATGAGAATCGAGAAGTTTACATAAGACTTAGATATGCCTATCGAGTGGACATCTGCAAAGGGGAACAATTGAACGAGAATACGTCTATGTAGATCAACGACCATTAGATCTAAATTTAACAAGCTGTTTCCGAAAGATTCACAACAATATAGTTATTTTTACAATAGCGGTCTAACAAACTTAATGCATGCTGAATATTTCCAGGATCTCTAGAGTATATCTCTAGATCGTCTGCATACATAAGACAAGAAGCTCCAGACAAGTCGATAAAGGTTGGAAAATCGGAAATAAAAAGTGAAAAAATTATATAATATATAATTATATTATAATTAATATTGTATTATTTAATATTAATATTATATTATATAATTATTATAATATATTATTATAGTCATATTATAGTATTAATTTAAAGTATTAATAGTATTATTACATTATTACATTATTAATTTAAACTATGTAATATTTTGGAACTATATAAGTCTAAATTATATAAAATCTTGAGATTAAAATATTTATTTTAAATTTATATACTGCAAAATTCGTGGACTTAATTAACTGATCTGATTATTAAAATTATTTACTTTGGACTTGTGTAGAATACGCTAATATAATTATATATTTGTAACGAAAACGACTTATAAGCTAAGAAATATTTTCCTTTTTTATTAAGTTAGAGGTAACGGAAAAGACAACAACTGTGGAATGTACTGTAACAGTTACAAGTGAAGGTAAAAGTGTTAGCGCTTTGTCTCGACCTTTACCAAGTACGTCAAACGAAAGTGCTTTGGGTCCAAGACCTTATGTAAAGAATGCAGAATACCGGAAATTAACGTCGTTCGACAATTCGACTCATAAAGATATTCAAGACTAAATCCATTTATGATGAATTGCAAATCAACATAATCAACATTGTTCACCGTTTAAAGATTTGTGTTCGTTATTGTTTACAAAATATCATAAGCAATACACAGAATGTAACTGGTAATCAAATTATTTATGTTTCTATACTTGTGTTGTTTTTACCTAGAAATATTTCTAAATCTTTCATGCATTTTCTAACATACATTGTAAATACTATATCTCGGAAGAAAATTTTTGAAAGGATGGGATAAAAAAATTTATTAACTGTATTATTCATATAACGTTTAGATAAAAGTTTTTAAATCTACATACCTCCGGGATATGACAAAAAGTCGAGTCAGATTCTTAGTATATCATCGAACCATAAAGGTTGAGCCATATAAAGGTAAATGTCAAGCATTTAAAAACCGTATAAAGGTCAAGCCATATTCGAGTAGGATAGACTATAGAATAGTCCGAAGATTCGAAGAATAAGGACGAAGCAACATGTCAAAGATTCGAAATATATCCATCCTGATCTGTATTTAAATTTTTTAATATCCAGGAACAATCAGGTATAGTTAAACGACAAGAAAAATTATTTTGATATTTTGCTAGTAACTACTAGCATCTTCAGAAATTAACATAAAAATGAAAAAAGTCACATAAATAAAGTTTCTTGTCGTTTGTACATTGATGCTGGAATCAAAATCGTTGCTAACATCATTTGTTCATATAACATTTTCGTTTGTAGGGACCGCAGCACACAAAACACAACAAATAAACGAAAACACTAAAAATGTACAACAAAAGTACAAAACATATGTGTTCATGACAAAACAATAAAAATGAAAAAATAAAAAAATAAAAGTAAAGGAAAACAAAACATTTTAAACAATAGATTACAAACATAATTTATGTTACGCATTCATTTTTAGCCAGACGCGGAAGAACGACGATAACAGTAGCAAGTATCGTTTTCGTCATCATAATGACTCATCAGGAGCAGATCCCTTCCACTGCTGGATACAGAGGAGGACTGGCAAAACCACTCTCAATGTCAGTGCTTTTGCTAATGATCCTATTTAGTAAAGCAGTAGTGCTGATTTAGCACTCAATGTGAAGTTACCAAAGGTCTTTCTGGTACTTCATACACATGACTCGTGTGCCGTCTGCCACTCCTTCTCTGTATCCATCAGTGGGAGGGATCAGGCACTGATGAGTCATTGTGATGACGAAACGGTACTTGCTACTGTTATCGTCATTCTTCTGCGTCTGGCTAAAAATGATTGCGTACATAATTCACGCGGAATGATCTCACTCTCTCTTGATAATTTATGTTATATACAAATAAAATATAAAAATAAAAATAAAAATTTGGTTATAATCATGGCTTTCGTTTATATTAATTTTAAGGTTAAGTCAGCTTTATTACCAACCATTAAGTTATCCGTTAGTTTGTTAATATAAAACGCTTCTAAGATCTTACGTTTAAACATGCTGGATTCTTTTGATAATATGGTAGTTCCATCGAAATCAATTATGTGATAATTATTAATGCTATGATCAACTAAGGCACTGCTTGTTCCACGTTTAAGTGTGTATTTATGATGGCTTACTCTTTTATTAATACATTGTCCGGTTTGACCTTTCTTGTAATTGTTATTCCTGTCTTTCGCTGTCAGCCGAAAGGACATTGCGTATGATACTTGTATTTATAGTATCGATACGGAAGACATGTAGCTACGTTGGAAATAGCTGTAATGTCAAGGAATGTAGAAAACAAGCAAGAGGAAAAAGCTTCTTAAGGATGTATTACCAGCGACTCGGTAAGTCGGCCGGATTATCCACTGTAAGTATCCATTGTATTGGAGTACCATTCAGTTGTTGCAAGAACAGGTTGCCCATTGGTCCTGTTTTAGCTTGCCCCTTTTTGACAGAATGGTACACACCCATGTTATCGCTGTATATCTTAGCGTCTGAGTATAGTTGATTACCATACCAGGCGGCTAATAATTCTGCTTGGAAGATTAGAACCTTATATGGTAATTCATATGTATAGCAGTTCCCTTCCGGTGCAACAATCCTAATTTGAGATTTAGTGGCATCCACGAAGATTTCATGGGAAGCCTTAGTTGCTTTTGGCAGTGTGATTGGTTGCTTATCAATAAGCCATTCCAAAAACCAGGTTGCCAAGGCTCGTCCTTGTATAGCAATTTGTGCGCTGTGGAGAAAAAGGACATATAATAATTAATCAGTCTCCTTAAACGCATCCACTGGCGGCTATTTATCGGAGATCTCAATATCCTCAGATACGCCACAGCCTTACGAAAGCGAAATAGCGCATCTGGTGATATTTTGACCCCTGATTCCGACCAGTGACCTAAGAAAGTAATATTTCTCCTTCGTCTTAGGATGCACTTCTATTTATTAAGAGAGTTCTCCATATTTGAAGAAGAGTTCTAGAAGCCTTTTAACTGCTAAAGCCAATTTATCTTTAGAGTTGTTTGACAGGATCATATCATTAATATGAGTCCAAGCTTCTACACCTTCTGAGCGAGCAAAACCAGCGATCGTGTTTCCGATCATCTGAGCCCAGAAGGGACCCCGATGTATGCGGAAAGGAACCACTTTATAATGGTAGTACATACCATTGTATTCAAAAGAGGTTTTGATCCAATCGTCAGGATATAACGGTATTTGTTAAAACATAGATTTAAAATCTATTTTTACATACCATTTTTTGCACAAAATGTGTTCCTTGTTTATAACCTGATACACTGATGGCAAATAGAAATCTGGTGTATTGCAACCATTCCATATTCTACCATCGTATATCAGTGTATAAGAGTCTTTCTTGGGAATCAAGAATACTCGGGAACAAAATTGTGACTTAGTCCTTTTTGGTAAAGGAGCTATTATGCCCATCCTAATATGATAACGTATGGCTCTTGTAAGTGGCGGACTTAACTTTGAATGCCACCGTTGCCAAATCGCCGGAACCGCTTCAATGTGCACTCAATTTCTGAAGATATCACATGTGTTTTGGTGCCTGACACTGTTTAAGTAGTCGAGGTAAATTGGCTATATTAGCTACCTTAGGATGTATTAGACACGTTGATTGTCGTGGTCTAAATAACTCTACTAACTTGATCCAAAATCAATGTCTTCCAGGTTACGTTCTATGAACATATCCTGGTGCGCACGGACTACTGCATCGGGTTCTTGATCCTGTAATATAGTTAAATATTGTTGTACAGTCATTAAACCTAGCATGAGTTGTACGAGTCCTTGTTTTAAGGCTGCAAACCGGTCCTCACCACCTGATATCTGATTTACTAATTCTCTTACTGGTGGCTTGAATAAATAAGGCAGCACCGAGAAATAAGCATTTATCATCCCGGGGTCTGTTCCCGTGGAGTGATGTATCAGATTCCTGACAGTATCGACAGGGAAATGAGCTATAGGGAGTTGACTACAAAATCGCTCATTACCCCCTACCGCTCTGGTGCTCGAAGGTTTCTATCGCCCAGTCAAAAAGTAAATCTTGAGCTGTCCTTCGAGATTCCGATGGTTCAGTTCTCCTGAACCTCGGCTGATGAACGATATATTCAGTTTCGTTTGCCTAGTAATCGAAATAAATGTATTCTTTCCTGGGTTTCCACCATCATAATATATCCTATATGCTCATCAGTAGCGTCCGGCAAAGGAAGCGCCGAATCAGTCTGATCAATATCAGTCTCTGATCCAATTCCCAGGAGCGTATTGCAGTCATTGCTTCTGATTGTCTAAATCATCTTTGTAGACATTTGACGTCATTACGTTTAGTAATAAATACGAAATCTACCCTTATGTGGATAACACCTCACTCTTTGTCTGATCCGAACATTTCAATCAAAATTTCTGACTTTACTTTACCGGTAGTCACTTCTATGACTATTCTTGGAATTTCATTTGATTCCCACTTGTCATTTCTTCCTTTCATCATGCACAAAGCTCAATGCTGTTTTCTTATCTTGAGGGACATTAGGCAAGTAAGACATCATCTCGATACTCTCACTACGGTGAAATTAGTGAATTCTCTTCTGATTTTCAAACTTGATTATTCTGTCAGTCTTCTTGTTAATTATCCGAAATTATCGCTTAAATCTTTGCAAAGTATTCTAAATTCGGCCGTTAGTTATTTTTGATTAAGAAAATTCGATCACATATCGGGTTATTCTAATTCGCTGTCTTGGCTAGACATCACGAACCACATAAGGTTTAAACTAGCATGCTTTATGTGGAATATCATAAATGCCAACGCCCCTTCACAGCTCATCTTACCTACATTATTCAGTAAATCCACAACTTCTATTTCGCTTCGAAGTCATTCTACAAGATCAAGACTATATGTTCCACGTCATTTTTCGCTCACCGCGCATCGATCATACTCGATTGCAGGGCCTAAACTGTGGAACAATCTTCCCTCAAATGTTACTGCATCATCTTCATATGTACAATTAAAAAAATGTTTTTTTTTGCATTTCTACGGAATCCTACTTTATAAATTTTTTGTCATTTAAGTGGGCTTGTAAGTAACTGATAGTCACATTTGCCACTTAAAAAAACCTTTTTTTTATTCTTATAAAAAGAAAATACAAAAATTTATGTGTTCAAGCAAATTACATCGAACAATACAACCGAAATTACCAGTTTTACGAAACACCACAATTGGAGTAATTACAGTTAAATAATACCACGTGGCAAGCCTTCTTCCACTATCAAATGCTGTACCTGCAACGGTCCCAATGCTAAGTGCAAGGGATGCAGATGTGCAAAAGCGGAATCTCTATGTACAACATGTGCCGCCCCTGGCTGCGCTCGTAGAAGCATCATCGTGGATTCTTCCTCGATAATCAATGATCCGAATTCGGTCGCCTCTTGTCCTACTGTCTTTATCAGGACTCCGGAATACTTGGCAGGTAATCAGCCCGTCGAATTTGTTGCGCACGATAATACTTTCCCAGTTAATGCTGCGGCCTTTTACTATCAATCAGTCATACAATGGAGACTTAATCTCGTCGTACTTCCTCGATGTTCAGCCAGCAACACCATTGTTGAAATCAACGCAACATTTTACAGGTCCGTGGTGCTGAAAGAACGACGAAATTGCAGAACGCATTTTCGCAATGCGTTCTGCAATCGTTCAACTCAAGCAGGATATCAGACATACGAAGAGCCCTGAAACGGCGACTTGCTCTTTGAAATCAGGCAAAGTTCTCTGAACTTTTTGACGAGGCTAGCTATTTGCAACAGCAAATTAATGGTTATGTTCAGTCTGGACAACAGGACTGCTTAAAACTATACTGCAAACTCATGACCAAGGGTAAGTTACGTGCAGCAACAGCTGTTCTGGAAGAAGATGTTTTTGCCGGTACACTCAAACATGACTCCTCAATTGACGGCGTAACAGTCAAGGAAATTTTAATGTTTCTTCATCCTAAGGTGATCCAGCCAGCAAGAGAGATACTACTAAATAAGCCAATACCCCGATCATGTCGGCATCACCACACTAGATTTGCAATTATTGATGAGGATTCAATAGTCAGAGCAAGCAAAATAACGAAGGGTTCAGCTGGCCCTTCTGGTCTCGACGCATCAATGTGGCGACACATGCTGACAGGATTCGGAGAACACGCAAAGACCTTGGCCAAAACCCTTGCTGAATTTGCTGTAAAATTAGCATCCGATCAGCAGGTTAGTGGCTCGTGAAAAAAAGACCGGTGGTGTCCGACCGATTGGCGTTTGTGATATTGTAGGGCGCATCGTATCAAAGGTGATATTGAGATTAATCCTGGAAGATTTGCAAGACGTTGCGGGATTAGAGCAATTGGCAGCCTCACAGAGGAGCGGGATCGAATACGCTACACATTTCTTGCGTAAATGTTTCGAAGCCAACCCAGACTATTGTGTCCTTGCTGTTGATGCATCAAACGCTTTTAACGTGATTATTCGAAAAGCCGCACTGGCCAATATGAGATATATAGCACCTGCTTTGTCGACTGTGCTTAGTAATCTATATGCATCACCGGTTCAGCTTACCATAGGTGGTGATAGTATATATTCGCACGAAGGCTTCACACAAGGAAATCCACTTGCGATGGCCGGCTTCTCAATGGCTTCTATCCCTTTAATTGAAAACATACGTCAACAGGTTCCTGGTGTTACCCAGAGATGGTACGCAGATGATGGTAATTTTGTCGGAAAATTCGAAGACTTGAGGAAAGTGTGGTCCATTCTCTTAGAGATTGGTCCTAAGTACGGTTATCACGTAAACGCATCTAAAATCAAATTGCTAGCAAGAAGAAGCAGTAGAGTTGACATCTCTCTTTTATCCACTGATGTCGAACTGTCCACATCTGGTATTAACATTCTTGGTGTTCCTATCGGCACCACACAGTACGAATGCAACTGCACGAAATTAGAATTAGAGCGCTGGTCTAATCTTATTAATCGTCTGACACGCGTCGGAGAGATAGATCCACACGTTGCTTACACATGATTGGTTCGTTCGGTGCAGTTCAAGTGGACATATTTCATGCGCTTAGTGGAATGCAGGCCTTCCCACACAGACTGTCTGTACAAATCTATCAACGAAAGGTTCGTTCCAGCAGTCATCGGACTAAGAGTAGACGAAGACTGGATGGCGATCTTAACTTCTTCAATAAGCGATGGTAGTCTTGGCAAATGTGACCCAAGGTTCTCTGCACACCTGGAATTCGGTTGTTCTTCGAAAATATGCGATACATATGAAACCGGAGAAACTGGAAACACTTTGCGCTTACTACAAGACCGCGTTATGAATCTGGGTTGTGTAGAACGACGCAAATTGCGTATCGATAGATTACAGCCAAGCGTGACTAGACTCGGTCTGGTCACAACCCAAATCATCTCTCATGCCTCCAGGGATGGGCCTCCTCGTGGTTAAACACCCTACCAGTAAGGAGGGAACGCTTCCACCTAAGTCGCAATGAATTTATAGATGCAATCTGCGCCCGGTACGATTGGACGCCCACCGAATTGAGTAAGAACGTCTGGGATTGCGGAGATAGCGTTAATATGAGCAATGACCTTTCCTGCAAACGAGGAGGGTTGCCATCAATTCGCCACAATATCGTGCGGGACTTGCTCGCGTAGGAGCTTACAACAATTTGTCATGGTGTTGGGGTCGAACCTGAGCTCACTGATGTCCCAGCTGAATTTGATTTCGAAGCTCGGACGACTACGCGCGACAGAGGTGCACGTTTGGACATTGTATGTTCCGGACTTCAGAGCAATCGATTTGAGCGGACGTTTTTATAGTCACTATCTTTAATATTCACGCTCAATCGTATGCTTGTGGTGTCCCCGCATCCGTGTTTGCCAGCAATTAAGCAAGAAAAAAGGCGAAATACAGTGAACGCATTGTGAGTCTTGAGTGTGTAAAAACACAAAAGTGTGTAAAGACATCTCAATAGAACCACAGCTAAGGCCTGTTCCAATTGATTGTCGATTCTCCAACACTACAACTTGCAGAGACCCTTGTGCGAAGTCCGACATTGCTTGCCGTGCTCTTTTCGGAGGCTCGGTGGTGCGATCCTTTTTGGATATATGTGTTTTCAACCCAATGGCGCCATCGTACTATCACATGACCCCGACCATCAGTCACGCATATTACTCTACAAGGAAGTTCGCAAAGTATGGACAACGCATTGCTGAAGTTGAAAAAGCAACTTTCATTCCCGTGATATTTTCAACAAGCGGGAGCATTGGAGCAGAAGCACAACAATTATTGAGGTGGATTGCAGCCAAGTATTCTACTTCATTGAAGTTGCTATACTCCGAGAGTATCCGACGCATTCCCTCAGATATAAGTTTAACTCTTGCGTCCGCTGCCTCAATGTGTATTAGACCGACCAGAATGTCAGTTAGAAGCCAAACAGCAAGTGGGCAATGTATATACGTTACGATTTCTTCATAGATCACGACGAAGAGAACTGCTCGTATTCTACAGGTGCCCACCTCAGAAGTATGAAAGAACACGGATTTGATGTACTACTTAGTTTTCTATTTTTATTATAACTTTTGTCTTAAAAAAATAATAATTATTTGAAACGAGGCGAACAACAAAAGGCTTTATGCGAACATCTGAAAACATAACATATAAATATCAGTGCATTCTCCAAACGATATAATCCGACAAATAGTTCGGTGATCGACGCATACGTGTCGATCGTCGAAATTCCATTGACGGGATCTGCTGTAGATCTACTTGTTGCTCTTGACAATCGTGAACTTTATTCAGATCATAATTCTCATTAGGTATATGCGACGCTGAGCTTGTAGCACTGTTATTTGAATCCACCTCTGTTTGTAAATTGTGGATATCCGGAGTAAACATTGCAGGGGGTTAATCGTCCATCTGGCAATTTTGAGATATGTTGAATTCTTTGAATACATTTTGATTACAGTTATTGGGAGCTAGATATTGAGTTGAAATGTGAGTCTATTTTCCATTAGGGTATCGAACTAGAGCGTAGTTCTCGTTGGCATGAATAAGCTCTGCGCGATCTACAAGTGGATCGTTTTTACTAATACGGTTGAAATTCTTTACAAAAATAGGTCCAGGATTGATTAACCACTCAGGTAAGCTGACTCCCTTAGCTGATCTGAGATTGAATTTGAATATACGTTCATGAGGCGTTTCATTAGTCGAAGTGCATAAAAGAGATCTGATCAAATGAAGTGCCTTTGGAATTGTTATTTCCCACCGTTCGATTGGAATCTTATTATTATGATGATACAACCGTATCGCGTTCCATATCAACCCGTTATAGCGCTCAATCTGGCCATTTGAGGTAGGATGGTAGGGAGTGGAATATGATAGCGTGATTCCCAATGTCAATAAATATTTACGGAACTCTACTGACGTGAAAGAAGTACCCCGATCGGTATGGATATTCTCAGGCGTGCCAAATAATGCGAACAACGACTCAAGACACTGAATTACCGATCGATAACTGGTGTCGGCACAGGGAAACCCAAAGGGAAATCGGCTATATTCATCTACTATAGATAAAATATATCTTTTCTTACTCGAGCTGGGCAGCGGGCCTTTAAAATCTAAGGACAAACGCTCCCATGGTTTACTGGCTTTAATCAAGGTACTTCGAGGGGGGTTATAAAAGTGAGGTTTCAATTCGTTGCAGCTAGGACAACCTTTGATGACTTTTCTAACATCTTCAATAGAATATGGAAAATTTCGATGACATACATAGTGCCACATCCTTGTTACCCCAGGGTGACACAAATGATCATGCATCCTTTCGAGTTCTTTTAAATCACTCGTGACTGATCCTAAAACAATTCGAGGCATAGCGTCAGCTACCTGATTTTCTTTGCCGCATCGATATGACATGTCGAACTGATATTCGGACAATTCTATTCTCCAACGATTGATTTTGTCATTTTTGATCTTACTGTAATGTTTATTTGAGAACAAAAATGCCACGGATTGTTGATCCGTCAGAACGGTGAAATGTCTACAGGATAAATAGTGACGCCAGTATCTTATAGATTCTACTATGGCTAGTGCCTCTTTCTCAACAGCTGCATATTTCATTGCGTTCTTATCCAGAGTACGTGAGAAGAATGCGACTGGTTTGAAATTTTGAGACAAAGTAGCACCGATCGCAAAGGCATATGTGTCTGTCTCGACCACGAATGGGACTGAGAAATCTACTTTAGACAATGTAGTTGATGCAAGGCTGTGTTTCAGACTTGCAAATGATTCTTTTGCATAAAGAAACAGCGGAAAAGATACAGTTTGTGCTAAAGGTCGAACGACATTTGAAAAATTCTTTATCCATCGAGAATAGTGTACGAACATTCCTATAATACGTTTAAGTTCGACTAATGATTTTGGCTCAGGCATTTCCAATAGGGGTTTGACACGATCAGGGTCAGGTGAAATGCAACCGTTATCTATCTGGTAGCCAAGAAAGCATACCTTAGAGACTCCGAAAATACATTTTGACGTATTTTAAAGTGATATTATATTTCTTATCAACTTCTAAGAAGCGATCAAGATTCCTTTGGTGAGTTTCCTTTGTTTCACCGCAGGACCTTAACATAAGTCTTGGTTATTATAAATCTTACATTTGAGATCTAAAGTAAATACAATTCATTTATATAGCAGTATTAGAGCTTAAACACACAAAAAGAAGAATCAATTAGAGAAGAACTACATACAATTACAACTATATTACTACGATTACTACGATTACAACGTTTCTAACGATTACATCGATTACAACGATTACTTCAACGATTAAAGAATTTAAAATTGTCTTGATTATAATAAGTTCTTACAATTTCAAATTGAAATTTAAATCAAATTCCATTGATACCGCAATAAACGAAATCTGTTGGTCGGATCCATTATTCAATAACGAATTTTCCGTTTGAAAAATTGATGGAAATTTGAATTCCAGTACAATATCACATTATATGACAAAAATATGACAAAGAAGACCAACAAGCAAGCGAAACACAACAATACAACAAAGTCGGTTGGGTACGCAGATAATGAAGTGGCATGTGACTCTCACGGCTGCACGATATGGACCAAAGTAAGCTTCCCCTCAGACAGTTCTCAAACAATGACGAGTCGCAATTTCTATTGTGGTTTCTGTGCAGCTCTTGCAATTGCAAATTTAAATAAGACTATTAACGATCTACGCTCACTAACCGAAGACACTGATAAACCATTACGATCAGATATCCCTTATACATGTGAAGTATTCGAGCAAGATACAATACCTTCACTAGACAATGAAATCGCCCCGATCAACATAACGGCAACATCTGATACTTCAATATTCCGGAAATCTACCCCTACTCGAGTTTGGACACGAGGACATGCAAGATCGCGAATCGTAAAGGCAACAACCCTTGAAACTTCCTTATCTAACCTTAAATCCGATTTCCTGGATTCGTCAAATCTAGAGAATTCCATCATTTCTCACAAAGATACACAGAAACAAACATTCCATATCACTCAGAAAACACATCCAAGGCCGGAAACAAACACAGAAGCACCACATCACACATCACTTTCAACTTTTTATTGTCCTCAAACAACCCATAGTCTAAATAAAATGGATGGAACACTCAAACAAATGATAAATCATACCAATTCCACTGTAAACAACACTGATAACCCCAATATACCTATTCTATCTGAGCCTAAACGACATAAACGCCGAACATTCGATCGGGATAAATGTTTCATTATTGTAAATTTAAATGAATCACCGAGTCCAAACAGTCTCATCCAGATAAAACATGATGTTGATTCAGTAAAGCAAGTTCTTTCAACTGTTCTCCCAACAGAAATATCAGTCGAACAAAATAGACAGGTAATACACCTCTTTCGCATTGGGAAGAAACAAGATGGTACCAAACCAAGGCTTTTGAAAGTTGTTGTTGATAGCCCCGAGACTAGTAAGCAAATCATCAAGAATTCCTTTAAGTTAAGGGGCTCCAGTATCAGACTTCTACCTGACCTCAGCACTGAAGATAGAAAACAGATTGAAATCTGGCAAGGAAAGAGCTTCAACAAAGAATTCAAAACGGTGAAAAAAATCTAATTGTGAAAAATTTTCAAGTTGTGCGGCGAAGGGTAAATACGCGATTCAGCCTCGGAATCCGTCTAACCGTTCCATCGACACTCTCCGCCGCACAGATTCGTGCATCCACCACGTAAACATCAATCCAATTTCAACACCAACAGCGACACCACACCACTGCCGTTACTCTCAAAATAATATTTCCATCATGTACTCTAACTGTTTAAGCATGTACGACAAATTTGACGAAATATTGTGTCTCGTTAATTCAATGAACACAAACATCATAGCATTGAGCGAAACCTGGCTTAACAACGATATATCTGATAATGAAATCTCAATCCCAGGCTACTTTGTTATACGATCGGATCGAAGCGCCTTAAAATGAGGTGGAGTTATATTATACGTCAAGCAACCGTTAACCATCATCGAGCACAGCATTGTATCAGATGATTCATACAACGAATATCTGTGGGCAACAGTATCTTCTCCTGATATACAGAAACTAAAAATCGGTTTATTTTACCGATCTCCGCGCTCCGCAACTGAAAAGATTGGCATCTCTTTACGACATCACCTAACAAGCTTATCACCGATCATTATCCTAGGAGACTTCAATATGCCTCATGTCAATTGGGACCTATATACTTCGACACATGGTTGTGATGTTGAATCATCCAATCTCCTTGATACGTTCAACGATCTCAATCTAACCCAGCATATTCACGAACCCACTAGAAGGAGAAAGCAATCATCTACCATTTTAGACCTCTGCTTATCACGAGGGGAACCCACAATTGATGAAATCTCTCTCAGCCCCCTATTGGCCACAGTGATCATTGTGTCATTCGGCTGGCGCTTTCTGTCAGTCTCTTTAAAACAGCCCCCTCGGCAAAACCCGAATTGAATCCCTTCAAAGCGAATTTCGCAAGTATGACGCAAGCTATTCGAAACATTCAATGGCCTAATCCATATGAAATTGGCATAGATCAGTGCTGGGAAAATTTCAAATCTACTTTGATCAATGCCCTAAATTACTTCTCCCCTTTAAAACGTCAGCGCACATCCCAAAAAACTCTCATTTGGTTTGACTCGCAGATTAAACAAATGATTAAGACAACAGACAAAATTTACAAAAAATTCAAAGAACAGAATTGTTCTTGGACCGATTACAAGGAATTACGAAATCAAGTTATGGCACTCAAACGTCAGAAACGCAGGTGCTTCGTTTCCAATTTTTGTCGATCATCAAAAAGATATCCCAGTAAATTGTTCAAACATATCAGCTCATTAAAATCAACTACGTCTGAGATTAACTCTATATTTATGGAAACCGGTGAGCTCACATCTGATGACAAAGCAATTGCCAATATTTTCCTAGATCAATTCACGCTAGAGAGTCCTACCTGTCAGTATTGCCCCAGATTCTCCACAGCTCAATATCCGTGTTACGAATTTACTCCATTTGATAAATTTGAGGTTCTTAACGAACTTATAAAGCTACCACGATCAATTGCGGCAGGACCAGACAATATTCCTCCAATTCTTCTTCGGGAACTTGCACCAGTAATATATGAACCTTTACACACCATATTCGATTTCTCCTTGTCAACAGGCTGTATACCATCAGATTGGAAATGTTCTATAATCCGACCTCTCTACAAAAAAGGCGACCGTAATCTAGCAAGCAACTATCGGCCCATAAGCCTTACCTGCGTTGCTTGTAAAGTGCTAGAGAAACTGCTTTTTAAACGAATCATCGGGCACCTAGAAGATAACCAAGTACTCTGCGACAACCAGCATGGTTTCCGCCCAGGAAGATCTACTGTCACAAACCTCATACTTGCGAGGAGTGATTGGACCAGATATGCCGAGGCTGGAGTTAGTGTTGATGTTTTGTTTTTCGACCTCAGCAAAGCATTTGATCGGATATACTATGATGTCCTCCTTATTACGCTGGAACAGTACGGCATCAGAGGAACCCTCCTTAATTGGATTAACTCCTTCCTTAGAAATCAGAAGATTACTGTATTGGCTAATGAACAAATGTCAAAAACAAGAAATCCTGGACGCGGTGTTCCTCAGGGATCGGTACTCAGTCCATTGCTCTTCATTATTTACATCAACGAGCTTACTACAGCTATTTCGAGTCCATGTGGTTTATATGCCGACGACTTGAAAATTTGGCGACCAATAATCGATAGCCGAGATCCAATGATACTCCAGAGAGACATTGATAATATTAAGGTATGGTGTAATCAACGGGGACTGGTATTAAACCCCGATAAGTCAAAACATATGCGCATCGGACATCTACACATCAATTCATCATATACCATTGACGGAAGAGAAATTGAAACAGTTCTCCAATTTCAAGACCTTGGAGTGATCGTAAATGGAAGCTTATCGACCATCCCACATACCAGTCACACAGTTGCTAAATGCCGTCGAATTTTAGGACTTATTAGAAGGACCATTGGCCAGCTTGACGCATCCAGTTTTAAGTTAATTTACAATGCTTATGTCTTATCTTTAATGATATACGCTTCACCTGCCTGTCACCCTCAAACTACGACAGAGATGAACCTGTACGAATCCATATTACGCAAGGCCACACATCTTGTACCCAGCCAACGCAAGCTCTCATTCATTTTTCGACTTAACGCACTTGGTGTGACCACAGTGAAGAAATCTTTAAAGTCATCTGATTTAATGTTTGTGTGGACAGCGCTTAATGTTCAAAAAGGGCAGAGGGAACATGTTTGTCGCAAACTGTTCGAACTTCGAAATTCAAAGAGATTGAGGGGACATCACCTCACGTTAAAGACCCACATTCGTCCACGAAGAAGATTTAACACAATTGTCAACCGAACGTGGAAAAGCTGGAATAAGCTACCAAGTCAAGTGGTTTCGGCCTCCAGTATTTTGTCCTTCAAGAGAAATCTGAAGAATGTACTAACTTAAAACAATCGGATTTTCATTGATATTTTTTTAACCCTGTACCCAGCCTGTACGAGCTCTACGCTCTTTTGCTGCTGTTGTATTTAATAATAATAACATCATCCAAATAAGCGTACGTAGATTCAAGATCCTCTTCCTCGATTAACTTAGCGATGATACGTTGGAAAGCCGCCGCTGCATTTGTCAATCCGAACGGTAGGCGTTTAAATTAGCACAAACGACCATTAGCTTCAAATGCAGTGTAATGCCTCTCATTCTCCTGAATGGGAACCTGATGATAAGCATTCTTTAGGTCTAATCGACTGAAACTTTTGAATGGAGATAGCTTATCAATGAATTCGTCAATCCTGGGAAGAGCGAAGCCGTCAAGATGAGTGAATCGATTCACCGTCAAACTGTAATCTATTACCATTCGCACTTCGCGACCAGGATTTTTAACCAGGACAACTTGTGCACGCCACGGAGACGTGCTATTCTCGATGATACTGGAATCTAATAGGCGTTTTACCTAGGCTGCGATAAAACAGTTATCTTCTGGAGTTCTTCGACGAGATGGAATTGCAACAGGTTTCACCGCTTTGTCTAGGAATTGAAATAGAGACGAGGCTTCAACTTTCATTTCCTCAACACCTGCAACAACGACCAAAGGACGTTCTACTCCGTTGAATTCTATGGTCACCGTCGAGTGTTGACGAAGAAAGGGTACACCGAGGATCACATCTGTTACTAGGGTGGGGAGAATGAAGAATTTTACATTTCGATAGAAACGATTGTTTAAAACAACATCGGCGAATGTACAATGTCTTAACTCACAGGAAAATTCAGATGCAGCGAGAGAAACTTTTAAATTTGTGGATTTTCTCACAAGCTTGCACTTTGTAGCGACATCACTTCCGACAATATTAAATGAACTTCCAGAATCGATCATCCCGCTTACTGAGATATTATTCAAACTTATAGTGGGCTGGATTAAGTTTGATGATGACGCGTTTGTTGTGCTTATTGAATATAAAGACGCAGACGTACCAGAATTTCTTGAACGGCACATGTTAGAAAAGTGTCCTTTCTTGCTGCACGTATGACAGGTTGCGTTGCGAGCAGGACAGTTACTCCGCACGTGGCGGTTTCGACCGCAAAAGTAGCATCGCTCTTGACTTTTGATTGCGGAACATTCTTGTTGTGTTTCCGAATCATCTCTGGGTAAATTTGTCAACTGCGGTGGACTAGCATAGTTAATCATAGATTCCATATTTTCAGATTGAGTGATATCCCGTGAAGATAACCGGAATTCCGATGCTTCAGCCTGTGCCAACTCGATTGATCGAGCGATCCGATAAGCACTCTCTTTGTTAAGATCGACGGTTTCAAGTAGACGTTCTCTGATCGATGTGGAAATAATTCCAGCCACAAAAGTATCCAACAACAAAGAATCTCGATGTTCTCGTGAAGTTACATCTTTGAACTTGATTTGACGAACAACGGATTCTGTCGTTTGAATGAACTGGTCGATTGTCTGGTTTTCGGCTTGCTTCAAATTATGCAGCTGATGTCTTGCATATACATCTCCCCTGTCCTTTATAAAACTTCTACTTAACGTATCGATCGCGATATCATAATCATCGACTCCTTCGATGATATCATAAAGGATTGGAGAGATGTGGTTGATCAGAAGGTCAAGCTTTTGTTGGTTTGTGACATATTCAAGAACTCGTACAAACGCATTGAATCTTTGTAGCCAATGACGCCAAACTTTTGCCGAATCAACCCATCGGTTAAAGCATCTAGGATCGCTGGTTTGAGTAGCTTGTCCATTCACAATGTTCGCATAAATTGAACCGAGGCGAACAACAACAAAAGGCTTTATGCGAACATCTGAAAACATAACATATAAATATCAGTACATTATTATAAAAAATTAATGATCTAAAAAAGTTTGAGATAAATTAACATACAATCAAATATGCATAAATCGTCCAGCTTTCAGATCTCAAAAACGTTTGAGATAAACAACATAAAATCGTGATTCTTGATAATAATAAACTACTTACAATCGTCCAGCTTTAACACTAAAAAGTTTGAGATAAATAACATACAGTCAACAGTTATCGAAGAGCGTGTCGCCAGGTGTCCTTCGTGGCAATGGCTCGTGGCAGGATGGCTGATAGCATTCCTTGCTGTAACTGCAATGGGCCAGCTGCCAAATGTAGAGGGTGTAGATGTGCTAAGGCTTACATATCATGCAATAATTGCCGAGCCACTAACTGCATAAACAAGCGGATTGATCATGACCACTCGCCAAATTCGCATTCTCAAAACCCCAATGGACATCTCGCATCGTACATCTGATCAATCCAACATATCCCTCCGGAAACAATAATAAACTCACACGAATCAATTGACAGTATATTGAGTAAAGTGATTAAATGGAAGCCCAACCTCTTCAGCCTTCCGGGATGCCAAGATAGCTCACAATTTATTTCTATACCGGCCTCTTTTTATGAGGTTTTCTCAACCATGACGGCTCCCACTGACGAAATTCTCAAGGGCACTGTCGTATTCCCTCAGCTAATTCTTTTGAAATATGGTTACATGAATGCCTCATCAAGAAGACCACTGGCTCGTCGACTAAAACCCTGGAATGAAAAGCAATACAATAAGTTATACAATGAAGCTCATAATTTGCAAATGTCGATTCAATTTTCAAAACTGCGTCAAAGCTCATGGAAGTAACAATTTATCCAATCTATGAAAAATGGTCGCACAACCCAAGCAATGAGGATACTAGACAAATGTGACTCTATTGGATGGGTGCTTCCTTTAAAATCTCAAATTGGAAATAAAACTGTCAAATAAATATTGATTGAAAAACACCCAAAAGCATTAATGCCTCATCACTGGACATACATTTTACTACCTCTAAAGAAGACATTTTATTTCGATTAGATCGTCTGAACGGTTCTACCATCATCGAAACTGCCTCACGTATACATGGATCCGCTGGCCCTTCAGCACTTGATGCCGCTGCATGGTATAACATGCTTCAGAAACATGAAGAACAATCAACGCGACTTGCAAATGCTCTAGCTACAACGGCAATATGTATATCATCAACCAACATGGATCCTTACATCCTACGTAGACTGACCACTAGCAGACTCATCCCCTTGGACAAGAATCATGGTATTCGTCCGATCGGCATAGGGGATGTGGCTAGAAGGATTATTTGCAAGGCAATTCTGAATTTGCTTACCCACGAAATTCAGGCAGTGTGTGGGTGCGAACAATTATGTGCAGGTCGGAATTCGGGTATTGATTACGTTATTCATCGCATCAGATCTCGAATTTTGGAGAACACTAGCTCAGCTATCTTTACTATTGACGCGAGCAATGCTTTCAATTGCCTCAACCGAAAAGTGATGTTACATAACATCCGGGATTTATGTCCCTTTTTAAGTATTACTGCTTCAAATCTCTACGGATGTCCAACTCTACTTGGTTTATGTGGCGACACCTTGAGCGCAGAGGATGGGATCACTCAGGGTGATCCTCTAGCAATGCCAATTTACGCCCTGACCACAGTACCAATGATCGATATTTTAAAACAGAAGCTTCCTCATGTTGAATCCTTATGGTATGCTGACAATGCTAATTTTATAGGCAGCCCTAACGATTTATATAAATTACGGAATCTTGTCAAAGAAATAGGTCCCAGATATAAGTTTTTCCCAAATGCACCAAAATGTAAGATATTGGCCTTTGATGAATCCCTGGAATCAGCTAAGCAACTCTTCTCACACACTGAAATAAGTATATGTGAATCTGGATTGATCATAATTGGCTCACCAATCGGATCTGCATAGTTCGTTCAAGAAAACGTGTGTAAAAAGGCTGAGGAACTGTCCGCTTTAGTCAATGGGCTTGCTACTGTGGCAGTAGTCGATCCTCATGTGGCAGTAGTCGATCCTCATGTGGCATATGTGGCTTAAACCATATCACTACAAGCTAGATGGTCATTTTTGCAGAGAACGACACCTTGAAACTCTGATTGGTTCAATGTTCTAGAATTATCGATTCGAAACCACCTACTCCCAAAATTAATTGGACTCGACAATATCGATGATGACCTACAGGAAGTTATCGAAATTTCAACACAAATGCGAGGACTTAAAATTGCGAACCCTTGTAGACAGATTCGACAGCAATATGAACGATCTCTTTCGCTCTGCGAACCCTTCTAAGAACATATCAACGACATACCGGCCATAAAATCAGCCGAAGCAGCGATAATTGATCACATACGGGCGCAGAAGAGTGAAACATCCATTCAGTTACGAATGGAAATGCCAAGAAAATATATTGAATGCCTAAATCACGCGTCTATTAAACTAGCTTCTAGCTGGTTAAATGCACGTCCACTTGAATATTTAGGATATCATTTGTGTAAGGATGATTTTATCAACGCGATAGCCGCGAGATACGATTTGACACTAAAACACACGAACCAATGTAAATGTGGAGCTTCGTCATCAATAAGACATTGTTTATCCGTGCCCCCATGGCGGTGCACCAATCTCACGTCACAACTGCATCCGAAACACCGTCGAGAATATGCTCTTCACAACTTGTACGTCACTTCAAATCGAACCTGTTCTACAGACATTGGATGACGGAGTCATATTCGAAAACAAAACAACAACTCAAGAAAACAATGCCCGATTAGATGTTCTTTTCAGGGGACTTTCTTAAAACCGAAATGGAGCGTACATACATGAATATATGCGTTTTTAACGCCCTTGCTCCATCTAACGCATCTAGGACTCCTCAGCAGTGTTTAGATTTTCACAGCAACCAAAAGCGTTCAAAGTATGCTGAAAGGGTACATCTTGAAGGAGCAAAGTTCATCCCCTTAATTTTCTCTTCCTCTGGCAGAATGAGTGTTGAAAGCGATAAACTACTAAAAGCGATTGCATCTCGAAAATCACGAACAACCAAACGGAAGTAAGCTGATATCATTTCAAAACTCAGACCGACAATCAGTATTCGAATCGCAAAGTCAGCATCAATTTGCATTATTCGGTCTAGCAGAAATGCAGGATTCACAACCAAAGAGCTGGAGGCACTACGGAATCGCCGCTTGGTGGACAAGTTCAGGACGGACGATCGATCCGGGAGTTTATAGCAGACCAATACTTGAAGACTCAAAAGATTATATGACTAAATTCGGATTTCAATCTTAACGATTAAAAAAATATATTAAAAATTATATAATTATTAATAATTATTATAAATTTATAATTATTAATAATTATTATCAATTCTTGCATTAGCATTCATGCATACCATATAATATAAAATATAATATATTAAATAATGAAATTTTAAAAGTATAAATTGAGGTCACTGCTGAAATAACCTGGCAAATCGGAACGTCAAAGATGTATATCCCGTCTGCTAGTCACCGAGACGTTCCCTGTAGATGTCCGGTATATTATCTGCATGTTGCGTCGTTTTGTCGGGGCTTCCAATTCTGGAAGAGAAATCACAACTCGTCGGTGATTGACCGCGATCACAGGAATGTCGTCCACAAAGGGCAGCTGTACTGAATACTTCACCAACGTCATTATTTTGTATCTGCCAACCTGCAACAATACTCAATTCGCCACCCGTCCAAATGTCAGATGCCGGACGGTTCTCGTTGTCAAAATTGGGAAGCCATTGCTAATCGCGGCTCTCAATCAACCTCGAGAAAAATGGAATGATCATTTGCTCATAGTACGGCATTTCAACCATGGTTGGACTACGAAAGCAGTTATACAGCGTGATCTTTTCGGGATCGGCAAGTAGCACCTGCAACAGTGACGTATTAACTGCCTCGTTTAGGCTCAGGAAGGCAGTCCAATTCCTGCATATCACGATGCTCATACAACATTTGTTCGCGTATTGAAGCACAGCGGCGAGCTCAATGCAGGCAATGTCGGGCTTCACAATTGTTAGGTGATAATTGAGCAAATCAAAAGCCCTATCATCTGGTGTGTGGGTCGAAATCAACTGGAACTCGAACTCCGAAACTTGTTTGAAACTGTTTATTCCAGTGCTGGACGAGTCCACTATGAAGTCTGCCATCTCATCACATATTTCTTCTATCGAAATGCGTCTTACTCTCATTGTCTGGGAAATCTTAGCGTACGAGGCTAGTCGACCGTTAATAGTATTGAAGACGGCTCAACAGCCATGTAATGTTGAGACACAAACATATTGACTAATTTTGGTAGGTTTTGAAATAAAACAATATCTGTAATGCACGTGCTCAATGCATAAATGCATCCTCTGCGGATCCTCTTGATAAAAAATTATAGATTATAATCAGGGACACGTGCTTTCTTGATATATTAGTAGCAATTTTTGAATACATGAATGGGCCATTTGGTAATCTCTTTAGCTCGTGATGAAGGGAGCACGACGAGGAGACCTGGGTATTTCCGTCCTCTTCACGCTCAGACTCGGCAATCATACTGCCGGAGATCACACTAATGTAAACGTTCGTCAACGAGCCGGTAGTGTGTAGGGGTCGCTCGATGGCAGCGACCTCCAACGTTGACGATACAAACGGCGTTATAATAAAAGGGTTGGAGAACGAAGGCGGCTGTCTAACCGGATATACGCTCTCTCTTATTAAAACATCATCAAGGCTTTCGCTATAGGAGCTTTGTGGATTATGGATGATAGTTTCGATTTGGTCGACAGAACAGTGGACTGTCAGTGGTTCGGCTTCACGAATGACCTCTTCTGTTTGGAATGCGAGCGGAATAAGGAAGCCCATAGAGTTAAGACGCGGTGTTGGGTCGTCGTAATGACCAAAGCTACTTTCTATTATGGATTGTCCTAAATCATCGAGGCTTTTGAGAATCGCTTTGACGTTCCCTCTCATTAATGCAACCGACACACGCTGGAACAGCTGGCCAGCCGCTTTGCTATACGGGATACTGTTTCGCCATGACATTTACCGGGCTATGAATCTATTCAATTTTTCGCCTTGAGAATTCCAGCCTCCATAGGTATCAGTGACTGTAGTAGTGAAGAAGTACCCACTCTCCTCCATTTACTGTTTGTATTTTCGATCCTTGACGCATGCAGCGTATTTGTTTGCTGCGTATCCAGGGATCTTGGCGGCCATGGAAACGTAGACATTTTGTTGAGGGTTCGTAACCGCAAAATCGACTGCAAGCGGGGGATCTTGATAAATCAAAATATCGGCGGTATCTCTCTGTAATGATAAACCAAATAAGGCTTTATTCAACAATCTAGAATATAGTTATACAATATGATTACATGTTAGATTATCACAGTCTTCCCCGATTATATAATCGTCTAGGTACTTCGGAGTTCTTCTATCCCTAGGACTACGCCGTAATTCTTGAAGTCTATTATGTTCGACTTGTTGATTCTCTTCACTCCGATAGTTACCGATTCCAACTTGTGTAATATTATCAGCTCCATTCAATGATTGTCGTGATACGATTGTCGAGTCGGTTTTTGAATGCATGCCGTCTCCTTCTGATGTCCGATCAATCAGTAGCATATCGTTATCTATGTTAGAATTTGTAATAGGGTACCTGGTCAGTCTTCTTACGGACACATTCATCTCTTTCCCGCAAGGTTTCCGAATAGTAGCGTAGTTACCATTTGATTGTAAGATTTCAGCCTGCGAAAACAACGGATTTGATTTAGACATTGGATTCTGATTTAAAAGCACGTTTTCACCTGTTCCCAACCATCTCGGAACGATACATTTGTTACAAGAATTCCTTGGGAAAGAAAATAGTCGTTGATGTGGAGTCTCCCCTATCGCGGTACACAGTAAGCTGCGCAAAGATGACAAAACCAATGGCAGAACAAATTCCCATTCCGCCAGTGTTTTCCTGTGAGTTTTGAGGGCGAGTTGGGTTGTCTTCCAGATTATTCCAACGAATCGTTCGGCCTGTCCGTTACCACGTGGGTTGTAGCACGAACTGCGGGTGCAGCTAATACCGCGAGAATTTAGATACGTTCGGAATTCGTTGGATTGAAAACATGTTGCTTGGTCACTGTGAACGTTGGCTGGGTAACCAAAAACACTGAAGATTTGATTCAGGCAATTGATGACTGATATAGAAGATGTATCCTTACACGGTATGGCGAACGGAAAGCGAGAATATTCGTCAACGACACAAAGGAGATATTTGTTTTCTGTAGTTGATGTCAATGGGCCTTTAAAGTCAATGCTTAGCCGTTCAAATGGATGCGTAGCCTTGATGACATGTGCTGTTTCTGGTCTAGCGTATCGAGGCTTCAATTCGGCGCAAATTTGACACGAAGAGACAACGTCCGCAACGTCACTTTTGTCAAAAGGTAACTCATGCGAACGAACGTAGTGAAGTAATCGACTGACACCCGGATGACACAATGAATTATGCAAGATCTTAAGATCATTAACTGTTTTGCAAGACGAACATGTTATCCTAGACATTGCGTCAGCAGCTTTATTTGATTGTCCGGGCCGGTATTCAATGCCAAAATTGTAAGGTGCAAGTTCAATTCTCCATCGAGCGATTTTGTCACTTTTTATGCGATTCGACAGTTTTTGATCAAACATAAATGACACTGACCTCTGATCGGTTTTGACAATGAAATAGCGTCCTAGCAGGAAATGCTTCCAATATTTAAGAGCTTCCACAATCGCGTAAGCCTCCTTTTCCACACTCGACTGTCGCAACGCTGTTTTAGGCAAGGATCGTGAATAGAAGGCGACGGGGCAGTTGTTTTGACTGAGCACCGCGCCGATAGATGAATATGAGGCGTCAGTTTCAACAGTCAAGGAAAGATCCGGATTGTAAGCACATAAAAATGAATTCGAGATTTCCGACTTTATTTCTTCTATCTGTCGGATGACAGCACGATCGAGGGGAAAATCTTTCGATTCTACCAGTGGGCGTATCTTTGCCGAGAAAGAAGGGATCCACCTCGAATAGTAAGCGAGCATACCGAGGAGTCTCTGTAGTGAAGTGTGATTTTCCGGAATCGGGTAAGTAAGAAATGGCTTAATTCTTTCAGTGTCAGGTTTGATGCAACCATGTCGAATATGGTAGCCCAAAAAATTGAGTTGTGTCTTGCCCAAACGCGACTTTTCCGGAGAGAATTTGATGTTGAGCTGATTAGCGATGGTCGTTAGACGATCTAGTCTTTTGTCGTGTTCATCAGTGCTATTTCCACACACGATGATGTCATCTAAGTAAGCAAATACTCCTTCAAGTTGATAGTGTTCGATGAGGTTATTCATGATTCGTTGGAAAGCAGAAACAGCATTTGTAAGCCCAAAAGGAATTCGCTGGAATTCGTACAAACGTCCTGATGCTTCGAAAGCCGTGTATTTTTTATCTTCCTCCAGCAATGGAATCTGATAGTAAGCACTGGAAAGATCGAGCGTCGAAAACACGGAATGTGTTGCAATCTTCGAAATGAGGTCATCGATATTAGGAAGAGGGTAGGCATCCAAAGATGTGAATCGGTTAATAGTTTGCGAGTAGTCGACAACCATTCTCTGTCTACCATTCCTATTTGTAACAACAAGAACCTGTGAGCGCCAAGGCGATCTGCTTTCTCGAATAATGCCGGATTTGAGTAAGTTAGCTACTTGGCTTCGAATAAACTCGGCGTTTGATAGTGTCTGTCTTCTTGATTTCGTGGCAACTGGAATGAGATGTTTCGGCAAATTCGGAAAAAGTGTTAATGGCTGGATTTTTATGGCAGATGCTGGAGATATGTTAGCGAGAGTTAGTCCAGGCAAATTTCCACCGAATGGGAACGTTATGAATTCATGTTCCTTCATGAATTCTCTGCCTAATATGGCATCAGCGCATAATGACGACAACAATGAAAAGCGGCAGCGTGGATAAGTATTTTTATTCAACTCAATGTTTGTTGTGCACTGTTTTGTAATTGTGGCCCAAGAGGAGGAGGACGCCATATAAACTGTTTTACAGCAAGATGTGGTTGTCAGTTGTAATTTATGTGCGATATTCGTGTCAATGAAATTTTCTGAACTGCCCGTATCTAGAAGACATTCGATTTGTTGACCATTGATTGTAATGGAAGTCAATGAACTTGGATCCTCTAAGTTGGACATGGAACATAACGCCGATGAAGTCGAGGTGGAAAATTTTAATTTTGATTGACAGACTTTGGCAAAATGACCATGTTTAGAACAAATGTTGCAAGTAACGTCTCTTGCAGGACACTTACTGCGGGGGTGATAATGATTACCGCAAAAGTAACAGCGTTTGGTAATTTTGTTTCGCAAGGCTGCGTTAATCGATTTGTCATCATCGAATTCGGAATGGGAGGGTTCGTTATTGTTGTCCGCTGAAACCGATGCTAGCATTGATCTTGTCTCGTCATTTGAAGTAAAAACGGCTGCTTGTTGTTGTGCGGCCTCTAGAGATGATGCCATTAAAACAATTTCATCGAAGTCAGTTTTATTCGATTCGAGTATCCTCTCACGTATATAAGAATTTAGTAGACCATGGACGAGGGCGTCAATGATATGGCTTCGACGGTTAGTTGCGGCATCGACATCTTCAAAATTACACTTTGTTGCCAACTCTTCAAGTTTTCTCACATATTGCTGGATATTCATCGTTTTATCTTGACGACAAGTATGCAGTTGAAATCTATTAAAAACCGCGTTAACTGGCTTCTGAAATTGCTTATCGAGTATATTTAAGGCTGAGTCGAATGTTCTAGAATCTTTGATCAGTAAGTAAAGTCTTGATGACAGTAAGTTAATGAGTACAAATCGTTTCTGGTCATCTGTTACTGTGACTTGCAACGAGAAAAAATTTTGTAGCTTTTGGCGCCAGTGAATCCATTCGTCTTGACAATCTGATGTGTCTGGATCCAGATTGAAAGGTTGAGGTATAAGAAGTTTATCCATGGAAACGTTGGACGTCAATTGTTGAAAATCCGAGTTCATTGATCTAACATAATATACACAATTGTCGAATAAATTGTAATGATAAACCAAATAAGGCTTTATTCAACAATCTAGAATATAGTTATACAATATGATTACATGTTAGATTATCACACTCTCGTAAGTTGCGTACTAGATTCGGTACTTCCTTTGCAACTCTCAGCTCTGCAGAAACCGCCGCTTGAAATATCGTGTCTCGCAATTCATTATGGCGAATGACTGGATAACCACCGAGCTGACGGGTTAAGGCGTGGAAACCAAACTTGTCTGTCATTCTAAGACAATGTATGCAACTGTATTCACTATTACAGAGCGGCATTCCTAACCACAGACGAAGTAGTACAACAAATTTGTTCGTTGCAAAATTCATGTGCATAGCTTTGTTTGGGACGGCTTGCAGCCAAGCGCACGCGTGCGGACATGAAACCTGCCAATAATATGGATGCATTAGCAATCGACGCTTTCCAAAAGCCTTTGACGCGACGCCTCGTCGATGCAATGTGATAAACTCCGTTGTTTCGATTGGTGTCCTTGATCAAACTGCGGGATGTTGGAAATTACGGCTTTATAACCGAGGAAAGTGTATGGGTCTAAGTTCGACTATTTAGAGACAATGTTTACGCTTGAAAGAAATGCCGCTGACGAGTGTTGGACACAGCTTCAAAGACCCAACCCCCCATCTTCAGTAGTAGGCTAGCTTGTGACGATGCCCGCTTATTCGGATGTATGGAAGTTATATTGCTGAAGCAATCTAAGACCATCTCGTCGAACCTCCAGAAAAATTTTTCGGCAAAAGCAGGAACAACCGTGCGCATCAAATGTTAATTCGTGCAACTGATGCGCAACTGCGTAGGAGGATGATAGCAGTCTGTGCGTCTGGTAGCTTTTCGAGCTTATCAAAATCCCGTTGCAGTGATGGAAGTACTGTATGGATGAGGTGTGACAAGCAGTGTTCCTGGGAACCTATAGGGCTTCCCATGATAGTAAAGTTGTTTGTTAGATTAGCCAAAATAATCGATGGGCAACTCGTCTTTATCGACTGAACAATGTTAGAACTAACTTTGTCTTTTTCCAGTTTAGCGACAGCCTAATCGTTGGAAATTCACAAGAGATAAGAGATAGAGACATGCCAACAGCCTCTGGCGTATCGTCCACAATGCCGTCATTGAGGTACCATTTGTTAAAGCTGATTCCTTCGATTCTTGTGATCAGGGCGATAATCGGTTTCAGTGCCAGACAAAACAAAACAGGAGCGAAAGGATCTCCTTGCTGCACTCCGCTCAAAGACTGAAAGGGATCTGTGCTTCCTAATCGAAGGTTCGAACAAGCTCCGTAACACCAGGAAATCCATCTACTCATTTCTGGAAACTCTCTTCTAACCGCATCGATAAAGGATCTGCGATTGAGGGTGTTGAAGGCGTTGGTAATGTCAATCTTTACCCAAACCCATTCGTCATCCTGCTCGTGAAGATGATGTAGTCGACAGACTTGATGAATTATCTGCTCCATACTGTTTGGAGTGGCGAAACCGAGCTGATGAGGTTGGAGTGATTCCGCGAGCCGCGACCGAGGCTTTCGACAAATGCATTTCTCACATAAGCGGCGTAATGTCTCCCCGATGGCAATAAGGCGGACCCCTCCATCAGGCTTATTTAAGGCCAGAAGATTAGCTCCGGCTACAAAGGGAGCCAGTTCGATAGGAAGTAAGCCCGCAATCAGGGAATTGACTAGTGACGTAAGGCGCCGGAGAAGTGTCCCATGATCAGCCGACAACATGTCACGAAGGTGTTCCGCTCTTAGTCCTAGGGATCTAAGGGATGAAGAAGAGGAAAATGATGAAATAGCGGACTCAATGATTTCTGAATCGACGGACAAAGGTAAACCCAAATATGGAGGGCATGAATATTGGAGATTATCATTCTCAGGATGTAGCAGATCAATTGCGAGCGCGTTGAATTTGAGTACTCACAGATATTACTCTGCGAAAGACGTCGCATGGCTTTTCCATAATTCCCGCTCCTTGTTTATTCGATCACCTCCAAACAGCCGTTGTTTGTAGAAAGAAACTTTCTGGAAGATCATACAACCGATGTGGAAAAGTAATCAACATCCTCGCCGCCTTCAAATTTGTTCAAAAGCAAGCTCATTTTCATACCAGTATGGAAGCCCGAATGGGCACGATTAGATGTAGGCGGTAGACAAAGCTTCGAGAAACATAAGAGGCTTTCCCAATCGTGTATTGAGTTTGAGCACAAATCCTGTAGAAGTAGCGACAAAAAAATATTGGCAACTCGACGGCGCAGGTTCCACGAAATGCGCTTGATCGTATTGACGGGTTTCATCCAAACCACGCGCAAAAGATCGCGAGGGGTCCACGCTGGTTCGCTGCAATGGCCGTTCGTAGTCACAGCATGCGGTGTTGCCGAAGAGAAACTCGAAGATGTTCTAACGTTGCCCAACTCAGCAAAAACAGTCACACGACCTGCTCCAAATGACGAGACTGCATCAAACGTCAAGAACTCAAAAGTTGACCTGATCCTGAGCATCTCGAGTTCACAGATCCGTGTATGCGAAGACAGCCTGATTCATTAAGACGGAATAGTCCACTACAGATCGGACAACATCCCGTATTTTTAGACTCGAAGCCAGGAATCAAGGTTTTGGTTTATAGCCTCACTCCCTGTCTGTATTTGATTCGAACAATTCCTGGCAAGAAAGTCGGTGCAAAATTTACCAGACTTTGCACACTTACAAGCTTTACAACGTGCTGCTTGGCCATTACACTGCAGCATCTAGGCACCCCGTCGGGTTTCCTTCTGGGCATAATAGTCAGAGCGCTTATATCCTGCGATTACGGAGTTTTGTATGTTTGAGTTTTGTATGAAGGAGTTTTGAACATGGATTGTAATCAGTTGATCGACATATAGCTTTGTGTATGTTATTTATTGTAAGTTTTAATAACCAAAAGATTTTAACCAGTGAATTATTATCAATGCTTAACAATGTGGGGGGAAAACGCTACGTAGCTATATGTTATATGCTAATTGTTATTTTATAGTTATGCTTTAATTTAGTAAGTTCACTATACAATTTAGTAAGTTATATAAAATTTTACAACAATTATTTATCAGTTTTTTTTTAAATAAAAGTCATTTGTTATTTACACATCCCGTATTACACATCCAGTAGACTAGTAATAGAGTCCATATTCATCAATACAAATGAAACGATAGAAATAAATAAATCAAATTAAAGTGTAAAACTGCCTCCACAAAATATTGCTCGAAATATAAAGAATAATCTCAGCAAGGTGCTAAGACGATCACACTCTCCTATGATTAGACGATCACCAGTTCCCAAGTCTTTGCTTAAATGTTATGATTTTGTTTGATTTAATTTCAAACGCTTATCTAATGTATAAATTTCAGATTGAAAAGGGTTGCACGAACAGCCGAAATATTTAAATAAGTTTCAAGATTTTTAATAGCCAAAACACAAAATATTTTTACTTAACACTTAATTAATTTTAGGTTTCTCTTTGTTTTGTTCCAAATTTATAAAATATAAATAATAAAATGTTTTGTTCAAAATGTTTTGGTTTCCTCCTTTTTTGTTTTTGTTATTTGTATTTTTTATGCTGTTTATGCTGACTAGTTTAAACTATCTTGATAACAAATACTTACAATAAATAACACATCCGATTGCAAACTGCTTACAAATTTGAATTAACAATTACAAACTGTTTACAAATTTGAATTAAAAAGCTATCGATTTCGAAAAAAAATGTGCACGTCGGAGCATTCAAAGGATTTCCATTGCTGCAATTCAACAGCGGATTTTTCTGGTAAATCAACTATTTCTCAAGGCGAAGTAAGTATTCCTTCTGAAAAAGATTATGGAAATGGCAAGGTTAGTGACTTTTGTTTCTCTAAACATGGTGTGGAGGATTACCTCCCTCCTGTTCCTAAACTAGCATATTTATGTGTAATAAGAGCAACAAAACCTATTCAAAAACACGCCTTATTTGGCACGTTCCTTCGAGATTTCGCCATGATTACTAGGAATAGAGTTTTATTCAACTCTCTTAAAACCCTCGAGTATGTCAGCTCCACTCTCTTCTCGTGTATGTCAGCTTTTGACAGCTGATCAAAGAAGGGAGGTGGCCGTAACAATGCTATTAGCCACCCCATCCGATGTGGCCGGCATCAACATTACCAAAAGAATTTTTATTCCAAAAAAGCATCCGGTCTCATGTCCTAAAGACCTTCGGCCAATTTCGATTCAAAATTCCCTCGTTTCGATCTACGAAAAAGCGCTTGCGCGTAGAATCCGCGATCATCTAAGTAAGCGAAATTTAATCCCACCCGGTTTCCATGGGTTCGTCAAAAGTCGCTCGGTCCATTCAGCAGTGGGTGAGGTGCAACGGTTCTGTCGGGAGAATAGCCATCAACTCGTTGTGGCTGTTTTCCTTGATTTTTCCGCTGCATTTGACCGTATATCAATACCTTTTGTTATCTCTTCTCTCAGGTCCCTCGGGTTGCCTGCAAGAATTGTTAACAGGGTGGAGATACTGCTGTATACCAAGCGATTTTACTATGATGATGACCCTGATGCGCGTCAGTTCTACCCTATTACGGGTGTGCCTCAAGGTTCCCCTCTCTCTCCTATCTTATATCTTGCTGCCTCCATCAATCTATTCAAAATATTTAAACGACAGCAACGTCTAGTGGTGTACGCTGATGACACCACAGCCCTGTTCTCTGGACGCAGGTGTAAGGACGTAGTCTCAGACATCAGCCATTTCTTTTTAAGATTAAAAGACCAGTTACCCAAGTCCAATCTTATTCTAAACTCCGCTAAATCGCAGGTGGTTGTCTTTCATGGCTCCCCTGCGACAAAGCAAAAACTTAAGAGACTAGCACTCTCTGCGCTCTCCTCCATATTTGCCTCTGAACCACTCCCTACCTTCACAAGTCGAGTAAAATACCTGGGGTTCACCGTTTTGGTGAACTGGTCGGCTAAAGCCGACCTAGATAGACTCAAGCGTATCCTGAAGAGAGCTAGTTGGGCTCTGAAACGGGCCCAGCATCTGTCGTTGAATGGGAAAACCCAGGTGCGCCTTTGGGGTACCTGGGCTATCTCGGGATTAGTCTTCTTCTCTAGAGGACGTCCCCCAGAGCAAAGACTAAGGTTTCTGAAGCTCCTTGTCTCGCGCTTACCCAGCATCGTCCGCGCCGATTGGATTCTTCGGGGAGTGAAAGACCCCGGGTGGTTCAATCGGAAAGCGGCGTGTTGGATTGGTTGGGGGCTCAGATCCCCATGGATTTAAGGCCTACGCAATGAGAAGAAGTGATTATGAAGAATATGCAGTCTCACTCTTGACTTAACTTTTTGTAACTAATTTACATATTTATCCCTTTATGTGTAACATGTTATCTCTTTTTTATTAAGAAAATCCTTATTATTATTAAATTTGAATTAACTACATACCGTCAAGAAAAACAACTGATTAAAAGCTGCTACCGAAAAATGGTTCGCGGAAAGCCAAACGACGTGGCATTTTGTTGTGGGTGCAATGGGCAAAGTGCTAAATGCAAGTCTTGTAAATGTGTTAAAGCAGACAAAGTTTGTTTCAACTGCAGAGTTTCAAACTACACAAACCACAAGCTGTTAAATTCAGATAGGCTCAAAGTAATTCGTCAAAATTAATATCTCCCTCAACTGCCGAGCTGAGAATAAACGAAGAGTCGAGCATTAAATCTTTCACTTCACTACCTTGGATTACCCAAATAAATCCTATATTTAATGAGGTCATACATTGGAGGCCAAATTTATGGCACCTCCCTAGATGCAATGCCACATATTCTTTTGTTGATTTAATCACAACATATTACGACGCTGCTACAGAATCAACTGAGATAAATACCAATCTACAATCGGTCACAGTACTCTGTCAAATTGTTCTTCAAAAAAGTCAATCTTCAAAAACTAAAACCATTAGGAAAACTGTTGAACGAAGATTAATGATGTGGAAAGAAAAAAGATTTAACGACCTCTTAATTGAATCTCGTTTACTCCAAAAAGAATATGTATGTCGGATGCAAATGAAAAGGAATCACAATAAAAGTTAAATCGGTCAATTCATTTCCCCGATGAATCACGGTAAAATAAAAGCTGCAGTGCGTTTCATTGGAGAAGAAAATTTAGAATGTCGCAGCCCATTGAAACTGAACGACTTGGTTGATAATAAGAGCGTACGTGAGAAGCTTGTTGAACTCCATCCTATCGAAGGTCTGCTAGATGAGGATTTCATACTGGATAGTCCTATGACAAACATGGTAGAACATCATCTTATACGCTTTTAAAATATTTCTGCTGGTGATATATCTCAAGCGGCCCGTTGTACACATGGGTCGGCCGGCCCTTCAGGGACTGACGCAAAAATGTGGCAAGATATGATATGTTCTTTCGGTCCTACGTCAACACGCCTAGCATCTAGTCTTGCTGCTTTTACTATAAAGATCGCTTCTGAAAACATCGATTCAAATCAACTTTTAGCATTTACATTGAGTAGATTAATACCGCTTGGTAAATCATCTGGGATAAGACCGATAGGTATTAGTGAGGCGACTAAACGAATCATTGGTAAAGTTTTAGCAGGCATCATAAACAAGGATCTACAAATTGTGTGTGGAGTCGATCAGAGCTGTGCAGGGCAACGTTGTGGATTAGAAGGGGCTATCCATTCTATTCGAGAGTCCTTTAATAAAAATGACGAATTTGCAATTTTACAAATTGATACGAGCAATGCCTTTAATAGAGTAAACAGACAGCTCACATTGAAAAACATTGAAAATGTCTGTCCTAGTTTATCCACAGTGCTACGCAATGTCTATGGAAGTCACAATTTTCTATGTGTTGACAACGACATAATCACATCCAAAGACGGTTTCACTCAAGATGACCCCTTGGCTATGATCACATATGCTGCCGCATCAATACTGCTCATTGATGCCCTAAAAAAGAAGGTACCTGCTATTATTCATAGGTGGTACGCGGATGATGGTACCTGTGTTGGTTCATTTGATGATTTGAAACACGTATAGAAATTGATCAGAGAAATAGGCCCGAAATATGGATATTACGTAAAAGAAGAGAAATGTAACCTCCTGATACATCCTAGCAGCAAATGTGACGCCTTGAAAATATTCAGCACAGTTCGCCTAACAATTCAAGAAGACGGATTAAATGGTCTCGGTTCGCCTATAGGTAGTTCTCAATACTGTGATAACTTTGTAAATAAAAAGATCGAAAGTTGGTGCACTATTCTCACACACCTAATAATTGTAGCTGATGTAAATCCTCACGTAGATTACAATGCACTTTCCGAATCACTGCAATTCAAATGGACTCACCTACAACGCACGTGTAAATAATCATTGAACGGATACAAAGAGCTATCAGCGATGATATTTAACGAACTCGTCTCTCGTCTTGTGGGTCAGGAAAATATTGACGAGATTACTCGCGAAGTTATGTTTCTTCTCTGTAGATTTGGAGGAATTGAAGTAAACGATCCGAACGGATCCCCTGAATTGGATTACGAGCGGTCGCTTCAAATGTGTAGGCCTCTTTTAGACGGATTAACTGGGGATCAATTGAAGATTGCCCAAGATGAAGTTGCATTATCTATACGAATAGCAAAAGACAGTTTATTTAAAACGTCACTTGATCATTTATGCAAAGATAATCCAGAATTACGACTTAAGTTGAAATATGCATCGGAAAAAGGAGCATCTTCTTGGTTGTCTGCTAAACTAATGAAATCCCATGACCGAGTATTGTCGAAAATTGAATTTTACGATGCGCTGTCAGTGCACTACAATTGAGAGCCCCAAGATCAACTGAGTACATGTGTATGCAAGCAGCGCTTCTCAGTTAAACACGCTCTCGCTTGTCAAACCGGTGGACTAGCGATTATAAGACATAACATTGTCCGAGACTTCTTAGCAAAAGAGCTAAATGACGTTGCTTGCACAGTAGTGACTGAACCGCAACTAAGCGCATTGCCCGACAATTATGTATTTGAGAACAACACGACTACAAAACAACAAAGTGCTTGTCTTGACGAAACTTGCAATGACTTGTTTGGCGATAGGACTGTGCGATCTTTAATAGATGTTGGCGTGTTATTATTATGTAGACAACGTTACGAGCATAGCTCACAGTTGCTGACAAATCGATAGTCAAAATAAAAGAAAAAGAGAAAATCAAAAACAAATCAGTTAACAATTTAAAATAATCTGTCGTTTAAAGAGCTCACGAGTTCCCGCATTTACAATATCATCGCTTAAACGATTCCATGAATTTATTATTCGTTGTCCAAATTGAATCGTCCTAGAATGTACTATTCGTTGGCGACTAAGATAAAACGAGTGACCTCGCAAAGCTCGAGTTGATCGAATGTTGAAGAGCCCACGCAACACATGGTGTTCATTGTGAAATACCTTCCATACAAGACACAGATCCCGCGAGTCACGAATATCACATAATGACTGCATATTTAAAGACCGAAGACGGTCCTCGTAAGGAAGTTCTCTCAAAGAATGTACTAATTTTGTTGCCCTACGTAGCACCTTCTCAAGTCGATTAATCTCATCTCTGGTTCGAGGGTATGAACATTGAGAAGCATATAACAAATGACTTAGTACAAAAACGTTTGCAAAAACTCTAAAAGAACGTGGACTCACATAGCTGAATGATCGGCGAAGGAAACCAACCATACGCATGGCCTTCGAACAAATGTACTCAGTGTTTTGGCGAGTGGAGAAATCATCCGTTATCAATACGCCAAGATCTTTATAGCTCGAAACCAATTTAATCACTCGATCCCCGAGATGATATATCGGCACTGGAACAATATTACGTGATCGAATGTGCATGCAAGTGCACTTCGAGGCATTAACAGACAGACCATTAGAACGTGCCCACTTAAGAACCGTGTCAATATCTGATTGAAGAATGTTACGATCATAATTCGACTTGATGGCTCTCCAAATTTTTAAATCGTCAGCAAATAATAATGAATGCGAACTTATTACACTGGGTAGATCGTTGATGAAAATACAAAACAGCAAAGGACCCAATACAGACCCTTGCGGGACACCGGCATTAACTGGATAATGCTCGGAAAGGGTACCGTTAATGGCGACCTGGTATGTGCGACCAGAAAGAAAGTTGCATATCCAACGAATGATAATTGGATTGATTTTTAATGCACTTATCTTCATAATCAACTTGTCATGGGGTACATGATCAAATGCTTTGGAGAAGTCAAAAAATATGACATCGACAGCATACCCCTCATCCACTATGGAACCCCAACTTTCCTGTGCCAATAAAAGGTTGGTTACTGTGGAACAGTTTTTACGGAATCCGTGCTGATTAGTAGAAAGTAACCTGTATGATTCTAGGTAGCTACTGATTATCCGATAAAGTAATCTCTCTAATACACGACACGATACAGAGGTTAAACTAACCGGTCGGTAGTTATCTACACATGATCGATCACCTTTCTTATGAAGCGGCTTAATGATAGAGCGTTTCCATGCATTCGGGACTATACCGTAATATAATGATGCTATAAATATCCTATATAAAGGCGCAGCAATGACATCATGAAGATTCTTCAGGTATATTGAGGGAAGTAAATCTGGGCAAATCGAGCCCGACGGTTTCAGTCGTTTAAACTCTTTCATAACATCTTGAACTGTGAACAAGTGAAGAATATCAAAAATTGACGGATTAATACGAGTAATTTCTATACAAGGAGAAGTAGTAGCTGATACGAGAAATTTACGACCAAATGCATTAGCAATATCGAAATGATCTACTAGAATGCGTCCATTGTTTCCAATGATAGAGCTAGAAGATCGAACATTACTTTTAAAATTTGCATATTTAAATAATATGTTAGGATTGTTGGCTGACTTTCCTATCAGTACTTGTTCAAATTGCCGCTTTTTAAGTCTCTTGAGATATGTGAAATGATTCCGACACTTTTTAAATGACCTATAATCAGTTTCTCCATTCCTATACCTTACGAATTTTTGCTTCTTGGATCTCAATGCATCTTGAAGCTCCTTATCAAACCAAGGATTTGTGCGTGCACGGGCAGTTGCTACCTTACGAGGTGAGAAACGTAGAAGGAGCGATATCATTAGAGTTTCAAATTGTTGCCAAGATGATTCAACTCCAAAAATTAATGGATCATACCAATTTGTACCGAGAAGGGATTGACGTACTAAACTGTAATTGGTTTTGAAACATTGTACTGACATACATGAAGACTCAGGTTGTGACAATATATTAGATAAGTTTGTATTAAAGCGAATAACAGAATGATCAGAGCTGCCTAAGGGATCCAAATATGTTATACCGGTGATCAAATATTTATCGGAAGTAAGACAAATATCAAGCAAAGATTGATGGTCTCCAGAGGAACGAGTAAACATTGAGACATGTTGCGTTAGATTAAGAAAATTGATAGTATCAAGGAATGCTGATGAATAATTATTGTTATTTAAGCATATGTAGTTAGTCCAGTCTATAGAAGGCATATTTAGATCACCCACTACTACCACATTACTACGGGATCCGAACTTTAATAATGTATCAACTATGGAACAAACATCCATTCTTGGACTACGATATATAAGACCAATAGTAACTAACACATGACCGGACAGTAATATATTGCCCCATAGTGTTTCTGTACCACCTTCAGACTTGGCACTTAAGGTCATAAACGCTACACTATTATGTAAATATAAAATTACCCCACCTCCTCTCTTTCCGGTCCTATCGACACGATAAGAAGAATAATTAGCTATTTCAATCTCGTGATCAGATATATCGGAGTTAAGCCAGCTTTCTGTTATTGCTATTAACAAGGGCTGGGAATATTGAATACGTTGCTTCAATTCGTGAATTTTATTAAGAAGACTGCGTGCGTTAGTATACAAGATCACAGAACTATAGCCTATTGAAGCACATGTGTTATTTCCCTTACTGTTAGCACTATTGGATTTCGCCAGAGCAGACCACAACGGTGATTGATAATAAACAATGTCATCTAAGTAATCACATGCATTTGTAATGGGTATGTTGGATAAGCTAGAAGCGACGAGAGGAGCTAAATCTAATCCACAAACAGCGGAGTCCAATTCAAGCGAGTCCCTCGTCGCACAATTTGAAAATTCCGAATTCTTAAGTTTGTTTCTCCTGCATCTAAGCGCGATCTCAATAATTGTCTAACCTCTCGAAGACGTTCACGTTCATACTTGTCAAGATCATTTAGTAATCTAACGGGAGAACCTTTAAGATAATAGGAGTTGCTCAGAATAGTTTTGGCAGCCGCTGCGTCGGTAAAAATTGCTTTTAATAATCTAGGATGATTATTCTGCTTTTTACCAATTCGAAACAAAGCTAATAGTTTAATTTTGGACGTTACCTCTTTCGGTGACGCTACCAAAATGGTTGATAGTATCGCACGAACTTTGGATAAGTCGTCATCTAATCTATGTTGTATGTTGACCGAGATAGATTCAGGTATATTAGTGAAAACGATAGCGCGAGAATGATCATGATATTTGCGTACGCGGGAAAAGTGCTGCTCAGAGGAAATCACTGATTTTCCATCAAGATTATGTGAAGATCTATCAATGACTCCAGTTATTTGGCATGTATCAGGTATAACACTTGCCAATGACTCGAATTGATTAGAATCTTTGTGATTAAGAGATACTTCATTTGACTGACCCGGAATGTTAACATATGTAGAGCGCTTAGGTGAATAAGCATTGATTGGATCAGTAAATACATCTGGATTAGTAAGAGGTGCAGAGAAGCTTGAATTGATATCGGATTTACTGTACGATCGTTGTAGGTTTCCACTATCCAAATTTCCGTTATTGATAAGATTGTCATTGTCTAAACTGTTATTTTCGATAATCGGTGATGCTTCATCGATTAATGAGTTGGATGTTCGATTCAATGATTCATTTTCGATTCGCAGGAAGTCTGTGGCAACATGTTGCTCTTGCAATGTTTGAGAATTGTCTGTAAATCGAGCGCTTTCTTTATTTGATGATAATAATTGTTCTTTTCGATGTTTGCCACATTTTCGTTCGAATTGTATTTTACTAACATCTTTGTCACAAACGATACTATTTGAATTGTCATGGCTGATATACGATTGATCATTCTTTGAAACTATTAAATCTTTACGAAAAGATGCTGAACAAAATCCGCATAGAAAATCTCTATCAAGAAAATTTGAAGGAAGACGAATAGGTAGCCAAACAGTAGTCCACACAGGGCAATCGGCCATGGAACACTCTACATAATGCTGGGATCCATTATCATTCACAGTCGATTTTGTCGTTTTCCTCCGTTTCCCCATTTTGATCATTACAGTTCAGATTGCTGAACTGAATTGTATGTTTATTAGAAACCAAAAAATATGCACACTAGTCAGAGCCCTTGTATCTCGGGATGACTGCTTGAATTTTGGTTTAAACTTGTCCCAAATTTTGTAGATTATTATTGTATAATAATTGTAAATATCAAACAATATCCGATAAGTCGTTATATTTAATTGTTCATACTTGTACAAATTTCAGTTTGTACTGTACAGCATACGAAAAAAATCCGCACAAAAAGTTATTACAGACCATTCAGTACATGAATTGACAGCGAAAATTTAAGAAAACGAAAAGTTATGAAATGTATTTATCAGACGAGACTATTGCGTAGACACTAGTTAGTTTTTGTTGATCAATTCCAAAATTATTGTTGATCAATTCCAAAATTATCGAACTAATCTACGGAAAGCTATGTATGTTTATCAGAAACCAAATTTTTTTAAGGTCCAAATTTTTTTAATTTGTTCAAATTAAATTTGAACATTAACCAAATTAAATTTGGTTTCAATTTAATTTGGATAAACCAAATTAAATTTGGTTTATCAGAAACCAAATTTTTTTAATTTGTTCAACCACTTGGCACAGTCCTACTCGTCTGAATCGTTTGTTCCGTATATTTATCACGAAAATAGAAAAATCTCAAAATACGGCGAACGTTTTACATGTATCGAAAGAGCACAGTTTTTTCCATTTGTCGTGTCATGACTTGGAGGTATAAACAAATACGCTGAAGTTATTTTTCGACGCAGAGCATTAAAAATCAATGAATGACAAACGGCTTTACTGCGAATGTATGAACACAATAAGAACTAGGTTAAGCTTTAAGTTAGCAAAAACTGCATTGATGGTCATGAGGTAATGTGGCTACAGTATATGGGTTTCAAATTTATCTTCCATGATAGCAGTACTTGGTTTAATGCGGCCTATAGAAGGCTTTGATAGCGTTTTATCCAGTTGGTAGATGACTTTATTGGATGATTTTGAATATTGTTTTGGAGGAAGAGCGCTTCTTGGTAGAGACACGTACTCGTTATTATTCCAACTGACTAATCTGAGTTCTAAGATTTTGCGTATAAGAGCTATCTTTCTAGATGATATTCGTTGCAACACACACTGGCTGAATATCGTTGCAGTTTTCAGCAGTAATCTTGTATCGGAAAACTGTTCTGTCGAATCCGCGTATAATTTAAAGAGTATTTACACTTACGCTTAATAATACTAATTTATTTACGTGGCAAATGCGTGCCAGCTGCACGCTTACAAGTCCACCAACAAAAAATGAAAAAGTCAAGCAGATAAATTGTTTAAATGGGATCGGATTTGACGTTTGAAGCTTACCTTGATAACATCACTATTTGTGGTAGGACAAAGAGTGATAATGACAAGAATCTTGCGAAATTTAAGAATGTTCCTTCACAGATTAACCTGACATTATATGAGCAAAAATGCGAGTTTGGGCTGACTGAAGTAAAACTGTTGGGATATTTGGTCACACAAGGTAACCTGAAGCCGGACCCTGAAAGGCTATACGTATTACTCAAAATTCCCGCTTCTAATGATATGAGGTCACTCAAACGCATAATTGGTATATTTGCATATTATTCCTACTGGATCCCTAATTATTCTGAAAAGATCAATTTATTGAGTGGGATTACCAGCTTTTTTTCTCAGTCCTGAATCCTTGCAATCTCTTGAGGATCTCAAAAGGGATATAGCAAAGGCGTATTTGTATCAAATAGATGATGCTAAATCATTGACAGTTGAAACAGACGCTTTCGATGTCAGTATAGCAGCTACACTTAATGGCGAGGGAAGACCTATAGCATTATTTTCACGACGATTGTCGAATACAAGCGGAAATATTCTTCCGTGGACAAAGAGGCCCAGGCAATAGTTGAATCCCTACTCAAATGTCGAAATTGTCTCATTGGTAGTAACTTTAATATATTAACCGATCAGAGATAAATGAGATTTATTTTCTATCCCAGAAACCAAAATAAAATCAAAAGTGACAAGATTGAGCGCTGGAAAGTCGAATTGGCGTGTTTCGATTTCGATATCTTCTATCGTCCTGGAAGCTTAAACATCCCTGCTGATACACTTACGCGAACATGCAGCGCAATAAGTATCTCGAATAACTTAATCCGGATGCACGAGATGCTATGCCATCCTGAAATTAGACGTTTGTCATACTACGTTGGATCTCGAAATCTTGGATACTCAATGGAAGAGATAAAAAGAGTGTGTGAACAATGCGTTGCCTGTAAATGTTGCAAACCGAAATTCGCTTCTCCAAAGGATTGTCGTGTAATCAAAGCTACCAGACCCTTTGAGAGTATGTGCCTGGATTTTAAAGGGACTCTATTAAGTAGAACAAGAAATAAATACATAATTGTTGCATTAGATGAGTTTAGTCGCTATCATGTTGCATTTCCATGTTTAGATATGCCATCTGAAACGGTATGTCGCTGTCTTTGTCAAATATTCGGGATATTTGGATGTTCGAATTATGTTCATTCGGATCGAGGCACGTTATTCTTGTCTTCTGATACACGTCGTTTCCTTCACGAACATGGTATTGTAAGTAGTTCCACTTCGCAATATAATCCAATGGGCAATGAACAATGTGAACGGTTTAATTCCACTATCTGGACGGCAGTCTTTGCCACTTTAATGAGTCAATCACTTCATTTGAACGCTTGGGAGACTATACTTCCAAAGGTCCTTAATAGTATTGAACTGAAAGCGATTTATGCAGCTTTATTTGAACAATGTACAAACAAACAGAATATAATAAATAGGTTAATGTGACATGGTTAATGTAACGAATAATGGTCTTCATGTCACATCATTCTCCCCCACCACATAATCGCTTAGATATGTAGGTTGACGTCGAGTTCGTCCTGAACGTCGGAAGATTAGGCTGGGTATCGGTTCGATGCTTGAATGACATTAGTCGATACATTGTTGTTCATTGTTTGAGTCAGTTGATTCGTTGTCGTGATCTTTATTGATGTGTTCAGGTGAATCATTTTCAGAACGTTCATGTACACTGTCGATGCTATCTCCTATTCGCTCACTGCCTTCGTAATTTTCTTTGTCTTGGTCCGTGTTTCCTTTCTCTTTAGGATAACGTGAGAGATGCTTGACCGAAACAGTGCTCTCCTTACCGTCACGGTGTCTGAATTGAGCATAATGTGGGTCGATGTCGATAATCTCTACAACTTCGGTTGACGGGTCATATTTGCTCACTCTCGGATGCCTTTGTAATACCACTGATTCATCTTTGTGCAACCACTCAGGTAATGACTGACCAGACGGTGTTCGTCGTTGGAATGAAAAAAGACGATCATGTGGTGTTGCATTAGTTTCAGTACAAAGCAAGGATCTGATTGCGTTCAATGCACGTGGTAACGATCTTTCCCACTCCGATATATGTATGTTCCTTGTTTTGAGGTCTAGTTCGATAGCTTTCCATACTATGCCATTATATTTCTCGATTTGTCCATTCCCTGTAGGATTGTACGGACTGCTGTGACTACTGGCAACATTGAGGTTTGTGAGGTAGCTTTTGAGTTCTTTTGAGATAAAGCCTGATCCGCGGTCGGAATGAACATATGATGGCAGTCCGAATAGATAAAATAACTGATCAAGACATTTTATTATTGTAGAGGTTGATGTATCGGGACACGCAAACCAAAATGGGTATCTCGAATATTCGTCTATCATCATCAATAAATACCGATTACACGAATTTGTTGGCAGTGGACCTTTAAAATCCATCGAAATTCGCTCGAAAGGCATGGTCGCCTTTATTAAATGAATTTTGTGGTTTGTAATATCTCGGCTTAAGTAGCGAACAAGTTTTGCAATCTTTAATTATGCTTCTAACATCTTCTACTGAAAATGGCAGATTCCTGTTTCGAACGTAATGGTATAGTCGCGTTACACCGGGGTGACACAATGACTCGTGAACTTCAGGCAATTTCGTAGGACCAGCAACAGCAGAGCAGTTTATTCGAGAAAAGACATCAGCTGAGACATTACGGATTCCAGGACGGTAACTGACATCAAATCGAAACGGAGCAAGCTCGACCCTCCATCGAATCATTTTTTCGTTTTTTATCGAACTTTTGTGAAAAGTATCGAATATATATGCTACACTTTTCTGGTCTGTTAACAATTGAAAGTGTCGACCAATAAGGAAATGCCGCCATTCTTTTAGCGCTTCAAGCATGGCTAGAGCTTCCTTCTCTACAGCTGAATAATTTTTCGCACTGCCGTGTAAAGTCTTAGACATAAAGGCAACAGGTTTCCCGTCCTGTGACAGAACAGCTGCGACAGTGTGACATGAAGCTTCAGTTTCGACCATTAATGTCGAGTCATCTCTGATTGTTGCTAGGACCGAGTCTGCTATATCCTTGCGGATAGAATCAAATACTTTAATTTGTTCTTCAGTCAAGGGAAAAATGTTGACGTCTAATAAAGGTCTTACCTTTTCAGAAAACTTTGATATCCATTTTGAATAATAAGCGAATAATCCAAGTAATCGCTTCAATTCGGCTTGTGTTGCAGTTGGCTCCATTTCAAGAAGACATCTTTCCGTTGTGGGTCAGGTCGGATTTGCCCCTTCGAAATAAGAACTCCTAGAACATTATGAACTCCTAGAACAGTATGAAACCCGGTTCAGCCAAATCTTGAACGTCTGCAATCGAATTTTCTTGATTTGTGTATTGTTCCGCTTGTATTTGAGCCACTTCGAGTGCTCGGGCTTTTGTGAAAGCTTGATCCATGCTCAATGTAATTGCCAATTATTGTATTTGGCAATTACACGCTTGAGGTTGTCCAGATTATTATCGTGGTCGGCACAAGTATGTCCGCATATTATCATATCATCGAGATATGCAAATACTCCTTTCAACTTCTCTTGGTTGATAATTTTATCCATAGTACGTTGAAACACTTCTGGGGCGTTGGTGAGTCCAAATGGAATGCGTATAAATTGGAACAGTTGGCCGTTTGCTTCGAAGGCGGTAAACTTTCGTTCATCATCTCTAAGAACCATTTGATGGTAGGCTGCCTTCATGCCTAGTTTGCTGAATATCGCAAATTTCGAAATATTTTTAATAATCTGATCAATGCGTGGTAGTGGGTATGCATCTTGGTGTGTAAATCTATTGACTGTCATTGAGTAATCAATTACTAAGCGTTTCTTTTCCAAATGTTCAGCAACCATACATGCGCACGCCAGGGGGACTGGTTATGTTCTATTACCCCGTCCTTGAGTAGACGCATGATTTCAGAGTGAATGAATTGAGTATGATCATGGGAATATCGGCGAGATTTGATTGCTATTGGCTTACATGACCTATCCAAGGATGAAAACAGCGATGGACACTATATTGATTGATTTTATCGACGCGATAACAATCGGGGCCTTGTTGCCACTGAAATTGATTGTTAGAGATTCGTGATGTGAAAGATACGGATGACCCAGTATGATATCTGAACAAAGATTCAGTAGACATAAAAGGCGGACGTTTTTATCCGTTAATCCGTTTAGCGATACTTGGCCATACATACAATGGTGAATCTTGGAAGTACAAGATGATGTGGCCATAGTAACGACATTTTTATACGGACTCCTTTTAAATTGGTATTGTTCGACAATATTATCGCTAACAAAGTTTTCGGAGCTTCCTGTGTCAATGAGTGCATCTACTTCATGACCATTTAATATTACCCGTACCGTTGTCTTTCTTAATTCAGAGTGGACCGATGATGAAATGATGGTGGACACGCTTGGAAAATGATCTGGATTGGGGTTCATAATATCGTGTGTTAATGCACTGTTGTATACTTTGGGGCGATGTTTTGACTTACATACAGCTGCGTAATGTCCTGTTTTGCCACATGATCGACAAATCGAATTTCGAGCCGGACACCTGGAACGGGCATGATTTAATTGTCCACAGAAAAAGCAATTGTGATTCAATCTGGCAATATATTCATTTTTCGCATTAGATGCATTGGAATTGTTAGAATCGAAACCCGGTTCAGCCAAATCTTGAACGTCTGCAATCGAATTTTCTTGATTTGTGTATTGTTCCGCTTGTATTTGAGCCATTTCGAGTGCTCGGGCTTTTGTGAAAGCTTGATCCATGCTCAATGGAGTAGACTCTAGTAACCTTTGTCTAATAAAGGTACTGCGAATTCCAGCAATAAAGGCATCACGCACAAATAAATTTCTGTGATCTATTGCGGACAACGCAGCAAATTTGCAATCCTTACTAAACGTATTTAACGCTTGGATGAATTGGTCGATAGATTGCGAATCTGATTGTTTGCATGAACTCAGTTTGAATCGAACAAAAACTTCGTTCTTCGGTTTGACGAACAAGCTGTCAAGGGTTTGAATTGCTGTTTTGTAATCGTCGACATTTGAAATGTGCTGATAAAGAAATGGTGAAATGTGATTCACGAGTATATGAATCCTATTGTCATCTGTTATATCAATTATGGACTGTAGGAAGTGAGTGAACCGTTGTTTCCAATGCATCCATACCATAGTCGATTGTGGATCAATCGCCTATGATAATCGCCTATGATAATCGCCTATTATTCGTTACATTAATGTAACGAATAATGGTCTTCATGTCACATCAGATTGAGATAGCTATATCCAAGAAGTAGACAGTTGATCCTTTCTCCATTGTGAATTTCATTGGTCCGAAGGCATTCAATGATAAATGGAAGTCTTGTAGTGATTCTGCATCATATCTCCAGATCCCTAGGACATTGTCAATATACCGTTTCCATAGTATCGAGCGATGGAGACATTGTGAAATAAAGTCCTCTTCGTAAACACCCATTAAAATATTTGCTAGTGTTGGTGTCACCGGCGTGCCCATAGCTATCCCAATTTTTTGTTTGTATAAGCGGTCCTCAAACTCGAATACGTTGCCCTGAAGTATCAGACTAAGTGCACCATTTATAAACATCCTTTTTGTACTGGTAAATTGGGCCTTTTCCCTTGCTCGTTCAACAAATTGTATTGGCGTATCATGGAGAATACGAGTGTATAGAGATTCCACATCCATCGTAAAAAGGATATCACAAGATTCCAACTTGCTCTCTATTGTGTGTAAATCGTCAATGCAAGAATATGTATTCTTAACATAACTCCTTATCTGGAGCACCGACGGTTTCAGTAGATTGTCTACATATCAAGACAACATTTCTGTAGGTGTGTTGATGTTACAGACGATCGGCCCTCCTGGACATGGATTTTTGTTTTTGTGCACTTTGGGCAACATATAAAATATCCCGGGTTTCGGATTTTGGGTTCTTAGCTTATCTGCAGCCGAACTATCGAGGAATTGCATTGCTACCATCTCGTCTAAAAAGTCACTGACATTGTTTCGTACACTTACTAGGTCATCGATGCTTGCTACCGAATACGTATCATCTTCAAGTTGTCGTAGTGCCTCTTGAATATAGTCTTTGCGATCCCAGACTACCGCCATTGCGGATTTATCTGCCTTTTTGATGATTATATCGTGATTTTGTTTGAGTAAAGGCGACTTAGGATTGTAGATGTGTGAAAAGGGGTGTGGTTGCGAGTGAGATCAAGGGCGATAAGAAAGTGATCGGATAGACCAGGATCAGAGATGGACAGTGAGGTGTAGGCAGCAAAATGATCGGGGACAGCGATGATGTCGAGTGCCCCACCAATTATATGTGTGGGGGCAGTGGTGATTAGTTTGTAATTGTAGTTGGATAGAATGTTGATGAACCGGATGGAATCCGTGGAAGAGGGGCGGTCTAGGCGGATATTGAAGTCGCCAAGAACGAGTGAAGGGATTGAGGGCAAAGAACAATGAGAAAGGAGGTCAGCGAGTTTAGTAAAAAATAAGGAGGTAGGAGCAGATGAACCAGGACGGTATACAATGGCGAGATCTAGAGTGATCGGGTTAGAATAATGACAAGTGAGCAATTCAAAAGAGCGAGGACTGAAAGGGGGGTTGATTTTGCGAAGAGACGCGGGGTGACGCGCGAATGCGACGATGCCGCCATGATTAGAGAATTTAGAAGGGCATGAGCTGAGGGGGCGGGCGGATTCGACTAGGGAGCAACCGGCAGAGAGCAGACGGCGAATGGAAAGGTCGTCGGAATCTGAGTGCCAGGATTCGGTGAGGCAGAAGATATCGATGGATTGCTTGGTGAATAGGTTAAGAACAGAATCGGATTTATTGAGAATAGATCTAGTGTTGAGGAGACCGAGGTGGAAACCGTGTGCTGTGGCGAAAGAGTCTAGTGGAGAAGACACATAGGAGAGATGGAGCGCCATCGAATTTTTGGACGGGTGTGGACAACTTGAAAATTTCCGTCTATGTTTCGGATAGAGAGTGATGTTTCGCCGTTTTTTTCGCGACGGCGTTTTTTGATGCGGGCTGAAGAGATTTGAGCAATTTCAGAAGGGGCGTGATCGGGGAAAATTCAAGTGGTTGAAGATGACATGAGTTTGAATCGTTGATAGAGGACAAAAGACGCGTGAGAGCGATGCTTGAAAACAATTTTTTAGGGAGGGGGCTGGAAGGATTAGATTGAGAAGGTTTGTTTAGACGGATGAATGCGACAGGAGAAATGTCCTTGAAAAAGGATGGCTTATCCGCAGGGACAATAGACGAGAGGATGAGACCCTTTGAGAGGCTGTGCCTGGATTTTAAAGGGCCTCTATTAAGTAAAAAAAATATAAATATATAATTGGTGCAGTAGATGAGTTTAGTTGCTATCCTTTTGCATTTCCATGTTTAGATATGCCATCTGAAACGGTATGTCGCTGTCTTCGTCAAATATTCGGGATATTTGGATGTCCGAATTATGTTCATTCGGATCGAGGCACGTCATTCTTGTCTTCTGATACACGCCGTTTCCTTCACGAACATGGTATTGTAAGTGGTTCTACTTCGCTATATAATCCAAGGAGCAATGGACAATGTGAAAGATTTAATTTCACTATCTGGACAGCAGTCTCTGCCACTTTAATGAGTCAATCACTTCATTTGAACGCTTGGGAGACTATACTTCCAAAGGTCCTTAATAGTATAAGGTCATTGTTGTCGACTGCAACAAATCAAAACCGCCATGAGCGAATTTTTAGATATCCACGTAAGACTAATGATGGAATACCGATGCCTGATTGGCTGGTTAAGTAAGAAGATATACTAGTAAGGCGGCACGCTCGAAATTCTAAATTCGAGCCTCTAGTGGAACCAGCAAAGCTAGTAGTCGTTAATCCGAACTATGCTGTTGTAAGATATACTGATAATCGGGAGAGCTTTGTTTCTCTACGAGACGTAGCTCCCGGATGCGCGGAACTGACTACATCGAGCAATGCTTACAATGGTATGTCCAATCAATCGAATGATACTACAAATGAGGATCACATTCAAGATATTAAGTCTGATCAGAAGATGAACAATAACTCGATTTACAAAGAAGATTCCTCCTATGTGCCAGAACCGAGACATGATATGAACGAATTATTACATTTTACTAAGACCACAGCGGTAGAGAAATCACCCTACGTACTTAAACTATTATATTTTGGGGGGGGGTGAATGTGGTGATTGCATAACATTTTTTTTGTTTTCTAGATGTATTCAATAAAGCTTCTATAGTTCATCACACGTTGACTTCCTATAAAAGATCATCCCTTCTCTGCGTATCCGTATTGAAGCTTTTAAAGCATTTAGATAGCATGTAAACAAATTCTTTGCTCTCATTGCAGACAGGTAACAGGAAGTGATTAGGGATCCAGTGAACAACCTCTTCGTAAATATCGTATTGTTTGAGATCTTATCACATTCCTTGTTTGAGCCATCACATACCGCCAGAATGGTTTGGAAGAAGTTCGATATGATGATATTATTCCAGCTTCATACCTTTGTCTTTTTATTTTCTTTATAGAGCTGAAACGACGACGATATTAAAGGTATTCTGACCGAAGACCCTGAATTTTCAGAGATAGCTTAAATAGTTTATTTCGCATCTTCAAAATGTCAAGTAACTCATGATCAAACCACGGAGATTTAAGTTTCGAAGAGGATTGTACGGTTTTCTTTTCAATGGGGCTACGCAATCTGTAAGATAGTTGAGAGAAACAGACAAAGTTTTCCAATCATCGATATCACTGACAACACTGTTGTGAAGACCCAATCGTACTGTAAGCTTACGGAGGGCATCCGTATCCACCTTATTCCATTTGCGTGTGAAGTACTTAACTGCGTTAGGTGGGCTTCGGCACAGAAACCAGTAAAAAACTTAATGACAAGATGGTCACTGAGTCCAATGGGAGGGTCATATTGAACTTCACGTATGTCGAGAAATATTTTACTGAAAGCTAAATCCAATAACGAGGAGCTATTTTCCATAAGCCTACTTGACTGAGTGACTTGTTGTATAAGAGCTAAATCGTCCACGAGAAAATTCCATAAGTCGACATCCATCTGACTCACACCGCGAGGACATTCGAAAGGGAGCTCTCCCAGTTAGGTTCGGAATATTAAAGACACTAAGAAGGATGAAATTGGACGGTTTCGACACTTTCGTGAAATAACTGATCATGTCATGTTTCAAGCAGTAAGTGCGCGGAGTACGATAGCAAACGCAAATCGACATTGTCGTATCACCCGATTTCACTGTTAAAGAGAGCGACTCCAATAGATCATCATCTCGATATGACATGACGTTGGTCACAATCATTTTGTTGTCTACATAGATCGCAACCCCACCACCACGGCGGGTATTTCCTCGGTCAGTTCTTAATAGTGAGAAGCCCGGGATGTTAACACAATTGTCATCAATACCACTGTGCAGCCAGGTCTCAGTGAGTGCGAAAATAGACACGTCGCTGTTTGATAAATAAAAGTTGAACTCATCAAATTTAGAGACTATGCTGTGAACATTGGAACATGAAATCCTGATAGGATTGTTATATTAATTCGATTTAGTTTTATTCTAGATTACTTTGTGTTGAATAAAACCTAATTGGTTTAAGCTACAACAATTTATTTAATACAATAAAAACTCGAATCAATGTCGCTGGATAGTCAACAAATTAATCAACTCTCACATTCATCTGGCCAACGGTCGAACATTCGACTAGAACGATTCAATGTGTCTTCAGAGTCAATAATCAATTATTGTCTTAGAGTCAATAATCTCTAATTGACATGAGTATCTATAACTGTTTTTATAAACTGATTGTTTTCTAGATTGATAAAAAAAACCTCTTTGGTTTATACTTCGTTTACATTACGACAATTTATTTATCAATTTGTTATGGACAAGCTGTAGAAACCAGATGTGCTTTCATTGTCAAAGGATTCGACGGATTCAGAAACACAGTGGAGGCATTGGAAAACTCGATTAAATGCGTTTCTTTCTTGTATTCCCGATCTTAGAGAAGAGCATAAAATGCCACTATTAACGAACCTGATCAGTGCAGATCTGTTTCGACACATCGAGTCTACCGAAATATTTGCAGATGCAATGCTTGCTCTAGAGGCTTTGTTCGTAAAGCCGCGCAATGTGGTGTTTCAACAACACGTTTTGTCAACGTACAAGCAAGCTTATCCACAAACCATTGATCAGTTTCTACATGAACTACTGCATTTAGCAAAATCATGTGATTTTGAGGATGTAAATGCGAAGCGTTATCACGATGAGTACGTTCGCGATTCGTTTATTCGAGGGTTGGCTTCTTCGAGCATCCGTCAACATTTATTGGAGCGGTCAAAGCTTTTGCTGGACGACCGATTGCTTGAACAGGCCGAATTACAAGCTAACTCCTACCCTTGTCAACCTGTGCAAATGATGGATCCTATTAATGTTGCAGCTAGTAGTGAAAATATGACGGACGACTCTCTGGCAATTCAAGTTAATGCTACCCGTCAATCTTGTTTCTTCTGTGGAAATGCAAAACATCCTCGAGCCCAATGCCCTGCGCTAAAAGTTAAATGCCGATCGTGTCAAAAAGTCGGTCATTTTGCCAAAATGTGCATGTCCAGGAAGCGCAATTCGATTGACTTGAATTTAATAGAGATTGCTCAAATTTCACAGCTTTCTTCTCCGGTCTCAAGAACGCCATGGTTTCTATAATGGCTTACGGTATCAAAATAAATGTTCTGATAGATACTGGTAGCAGTTCAAATTTTATATCGTCAAACATGATAAAACGTTGTAAACGGTCAACTACTAAGTGTTACGAAATTGCTCGGATGGCATCGTCTTATTTTCAAAGCGTTTTGAGGGAAACAGTTGCACTCGATTTGGAGCTAATGGGCGAAAAATATTATGATGTCAAGTGTTTTGTTCTAGACAACCTTTGTGCTGATGTAATTTTGGGCCATCCTTTCTCAGGCGTTTCAAGCATCTTGCACTGGAGTTTGGAGGAATGCATGCACCGATTGTTATTGGGGCCCTGGAAGCAATGCATGTTGAACCACATCCGTTATTTGAACATAGGAGTATCGATATTCGTCCATTGCAAACAAAATCTTGTCGACGAACTCCTAGTCAGGACGCATTTATTAAATCAGAAGTAAAGCGACTTCTCGAAAACGGCATCATAGAACCAAGTTCATTCCCCTGGAGGGCACAAGCACTCATTGTTACAAATTCTCAGGGAAAACAAAGAATGATGATCGACTATTCACGGACGATCAATCGATTCACATTGCTCGACGCATTTCCCTTGCCACGAACGGATGATTTAATAGACAAGCTTTCAAACTATCGAATATTCTCATGCGTGGATATGAAAGATGCCTACAATCAACTACCTATTTTACAATCCGAAAAAGAGTTCACCGATTTCGAGGCTGCTGGAGGCCTTTATCAATACAAACGAGTGCCTTTCAAGCTCACAAACGGTGTAGCAGTGTTCCAGCGCATCATGAATAGTTTAATTGACTGAGAAGCATTGTCTGGTGTCTTTTCGTATCTCGACGACATTTTAATTGCAGGAAAGAATAGGGAAGAGCATAACGCAAACCTCCAGAAATTATTAGCCATGACAAGAAAACACCATCTAACATTAAACGAAACCAAGAGTGTGTTCGCATCCAAGTCAATAAGCGTTTTGGGACAGTGTCTTGAGAACGGAATGATTAAGCCCGACCCACGACGAACTAAACCAATCTTCGAGCTCAAGAATCCGACGGATGCAACCGAACATTCCCATCTGCGGGGGTTGTTAACTTACTATTGTCGCTGGATAGCTGGTTTTGCGCACCGCGCTCGAGATTTTGCTACAGAGACAAATTTTCCCATGGGTGAATCAGCAATGAAGAGCTTGAAGGATATAAAAGCAGCTTAAATGTGTGCCTGCCGTTCGTGTATAGATGAAAATTTACCGCTTGAAGTAGAGACAGATGCATCAAAAGTAGCGATAGCGGCTACCTTGAGCCAGCGTGGTAGACCAGTTGCTTTTTTTTCGCGAGTACTGTCCAAACATGAAAAGCGCAATCCAGCGATTGAATTAGAAGCTCTGGCAATAATTGAAGCTCTTAAAGAATGGCGTCACTACCTCATTGGACGTCCATTTCGAGTTATTACAGATCAAAGATCAGTTGCTTATATGATGTCTTCACATTCGAATAGGATAAAAATGAAAAAATTGAACGCTGGCGATTAGAGTTATCCCAATTTCGCTTTGAGATCATTTATCGTCCCGGCGTTGACAACGTAGCAGCGGACGCTTTATCACGACTAGCATAATCTGGCGTAACGACTTCTCAATCCGACTTAATAAAATTACACCGTTCACTATGTCATCCTGGTCAGACAAGATTGTGGCATTATGTCAGGGCGAAGAATTTGCCATTTTCTTTAAGTGATATACGGGAAGTTGTAAACTCTTGTTCAACGTGTGCAAAGATAAAGCCGAGATTCTATCGTCCTCCCACCAGCGTCTTAATCAAATCACTTCAACCGTTTGAACGTTTGTCAATCGACTTCAAGGGTCCACTTCCCAGTAAAACAAACGCAAAATATATACTGACGGTCGTCGATGAGTTTTCAAGGTTTCCGTGGGCATTTCCGTGTTGCGATACTTCTGCCGAATCAGTTATAACATGCTTAAAGCAGCTTTTCTACCTTTTTGGGACACCGAAATATTTGCACTCAGACCGAGGAAGCGCTTTTGTGTCACGCGAATTCAAAGTGTTTACATCTTCACTTGGGATTGCTACAAGCCAAACTTCTTCTTACAATCCGCGGGGCAATGACCAATGTGAGCGAAGATAAATTACCAGATGAGTTATCGTCCATCCGCGGACTTCTCTGCACTGCAACGAATGATACTCCACACAATCGAATTTTCGCATTTCCGAGACGATACCGTTAAAACCTCAGTCTACCGGGTTGGTTGGTTTACGCTAATAACGTGATATTAAAGCGACTGAATAGATTCTCGAAATATGAGCCTGTTGTAGATAAGGTCGAACTGCTTGACGCGAATCAAATCTATTCAACTATACGTGATGGGACGGGGAGAGTTCAAACCGTGTATACACAACATCTTGCTCTAGAAGGAAGTAGAGAGTGTGAAAACCAATCGACATCGACTAATTCAATAAATCCTAGTACAAATGAGTTTGAAAAGGAAGAAATATCCACATGTCACAACGACCCAGCCGAACCTACGATGGTTTACGACAACGATATCGAGGAAGTTTCGCAAACACAGACAGAAACGTACAACTCAGCAAGTCCTCGACGATCCCAACGAGTACGGAGGATTCCTGCCAGATATCGGGATTAAGAGACGAACAAACATATTGAGAGGAGAAGAATGTTATATTAATTCGATTTAGTTTTATTCTAGATTACTTTGTGTTGAATAAAACCTACTTGGTTTAAGCTACAACAAGGATGACTACCGTAATTCACCGGACTTTTCGATAAGATGGTACGAAATGAAACCAAGTCTCCTAAAGCTCCCTTCGTTGAGTTTTTATAGTTAACTTCTCCCACCGTACAAATGGTCGGCGTCGAACCACCCGAAAATTTCGCATACATAAATCCTCCTCACCTAATTGACGCCTGTTATATAGTTCCTTCCTAGCAAGAGACAATTGACAGCGATCCTCGATCGAAAGGTCCTTGAAGATGCGCATAGACGTACCCGCTAATCTGTAAGCTCTATTAAGAATGAAAGCGGCTTGATTAGAAGACGCACAAACTAATCTTAGTAATCTAGTCTTACCATTTCCGTCTCTTTTGCCGATTCTGTGAAGGGCTAAGACCTGTAGAGATTCTGCCAAACCTTCCTCACCCTCAACGAAAACGCCGAATAGGATCTGCCGCACTGAGCCAACATCATCATTAATACAATGTTGAGCACTGTCGGATTGGGACTCATAAACATTGGCAAAGATCACACATTTGGATCTATCTGTAACAGATCTTTTATCTCGTATGCTACTCGAACTTGGGGTCCGGATAGATCGCTGCTCCAGACGAGTTGCCGCAGGAGAGGCTTCAGAATGAGTTGCCGAAATTGGGACGATCTTCTTTGTAGTGCATTGATCTATTACGACATGGTCTGTTTGTGAATCTCGATCAGAAATTCTATTTATCTTGCAAGCTCTGCTACCGATACTTGGTGAAGGAATTTGTTTAAAAGTAGGTACCGATGGTACACGTGGCTGGTACTGCTCATTTCCATCTGGTTCAATACTGCATTTCGTAACTCCGCAAGTTTCGCTTTGCATTGCATCACTTTTGAATTGGTTTGTTCGACACACCGAACTCTGCAAATCAGCAGTAGTGACGTCAAGCGAGTCAGGGGTGGGAGATATATTGGGAACCATGATGCTGTGACTATGCTCCATCATCCAGGTGCAGCTGAAGGAGTTAGGAGAAGTTGTTTCCGTTCTGTGATGAGAAGAATCATTTGATTTTATTGTATCGTCTGAGTCACTAACAGCATTGACCATCAACGGTGATTCTACTTTTTCCTTTAGCCCGCCGCCAATATCAAATACTTGACAGGTATTCAACTCTCCAGAAATAAGAACGGACCGAGATGGCCTCTTGTCTGGATTGGCACAAAGAACCCTCTCAACAGCCTGGACACAAAAACTTGTGGCACTACTCGCGTTTTCTTGTTCGTCAGAACAGATTCGTCTATACAAACCATTTACACTCTCAGTTAGCTTGTTTATTTGAGAGTTCAGACGGTCAAGAGCTTCACTTGCACGAATTTCGCACAGGAATTTTTTGTCCTTCACAGACTTATCATCAAAAGTATGAATGACAACCGTCCAACAGCCACACACTGTTACTACAAGCAACTTGCGATTCAACATGCCGTGGCATCTATTCTAGTTCAGGATTGAGGGGTTCAGCAAGTTTGCCTTTTACTGTCCTGTGCCTTGTTATGCTGCTTTTACTTGTTTTACTCTTTTTACTGCCCTGTTTTATCATTTTCGCTATTGTTTCTGAACTGGATATCAATTTACTAATTCTTCTAAGCTTGATTTAAATTTGTATTGTATTTACTTTAGATTTTAAATTGTATTTACTTAAGATCTCAAACTTTTTTAAGTTTGGCACATGAGCATCGAATGCATCGGGCAGCCTTTGTGTTGCAGTTACAGCATTTAGTGATCGACAAGAAAGCGCCCCGTGGCATAGTGAAGTTTGTCGTCGATGGAATTATTGTCGTCGATGGAATTATTGTCGTCGATGGCATTTTTGTCGTCGATGGTATTTATGTCGTCGATGGTATTTTCGATTTTGTCGGATTGTTATCAAACGAACGTTGTGTAAATTTTGTATGTGTATATTTAAATCCAAAAACGTTCAGTCAATAATTTAAATCAAGGAATTTGTTATCAATATTATTACATGCAGAGCATTAAATTATGGCGTCGTGAATTGCAAGCCCATTTGCGGGAACCATTTCTTGTATAGAGATTAAAAAATTATAATAAAAATATAATAAAAAACATGCAGAGCCACTAGGCTATTTTGCTTGATCACGACAATAAAAAGAAAGAAAAAAGAAAAAGTTCATTTATAGAACGCCTCGATTCGTCATATCAAATCCGGCTTCATTAAACAATTCTTCAGCATTTTTCGAAAATATATATCAAAAAATTTGTTGTCTATAGTAATTCCTTACAAATATGGATTTATTAGTAAGGAGCAGCTAAGTTCTAGTTCGTAAAGCAGCCCAGGCGAAGTATGTTCGACATTCGTCGATCAACGGCTAAATAATTGGCCGGCTTGCATTACCCGTAAGGACAGCTCTTTCATATACTATCTCAGATCCCTCCGATGACTCCAACGGCAAATTAGACATTGAACGAAAAGGCGGAAAAGAGTCATGGAGGCCTGCTTACTTACAGTAGTGATGTTAGATCATCAAGGGATATTGGAAACGGGAGATAGCCGAACAAGCAAAATCACTCCGATGACTCCAACGGCAGATTGAACAATGGACGAAAAGGCGCAAGAGTCTCGGAGACCTGCTTCCTTACAGTAGCTATGTTGGATCATTAAAGGATACCGGGAATGGGAGATAGCCAAAGCAAATGTGAAACGTTGTGGCTCGAAGGCTCTAGGTGCTTGTCGCGGAGGAAATACTCGAACTGATTGGTGGACACCAACATTTAGAGATTTTGTCCAACAGAAGAAAAGGACTTATAAAGCAAATTTGTCAGATAAATCAGTGCAAGCTGTAGACAAGTAACGGAGGGCAAAAAAAGCTTCAGCTCGATCAGTTACCAAGCGGTAAATGTGGCTAGGGAGAAGTTTAAAGAGCACTTAGAACTTGATTATAGGTCAGCTTTGAAGATGTTCCGGAGGACGATCAGGAATTTTCGTGTTGGAAAACAGAAAGCTCCTCAAACTGGCTATGACAAGAGAGGATATATGCTGACTGACATTGAAGAAATTCATGGTTGTTGGAAAGATCATTTCAGGAGTCTTCTTATATGCCTTCTCTCGTAGGAGAAGGATATGCCTTCTCTTGTAGAAGTAGAGCCTTTAAAACCAACAGAAGAGCTCATCTCTTTGGAAGTGATCATTGATGTTGTTAAAAAGCTTCGTAATAGCAAGTCTTCTGGAGAAGACGAGATTCGACCTTAAGCTTTAAAGGCTCTCGACGTTGTCGGCATGAAGTGGCTTACACAGATCTTCAGCTTTGCATTGAAGTCTGGCAAAATCCCTAGTGAGTGACGAACTGGGGTAGTGGTACCGATCTTTAAGAAAGGTGACCAAAGAGTATGTTTCAATTATCGAGGCATTACTCTTCTTAGCCACACTGGTAAGCTATTTGCTAGGATTATTAAGTTAAGGATACTGCCTATAGTTGAGGGACAGTTGCACGAGGAACAATGCGGCTTTCGTTCAGGTCGTGGAACTATGTATCAGTTCGTTACTCTCTCAACTATCTTTAAACGGTCTTTTGAGTTCGCCCAACCGGTCTACATGTGTTTTGTAGATTTGGAGAAGACGTACGACCGAATTCCGCGAGAGAGGTTGTGGGAGGTACTGAGGAAGTATGGAGTACCACACTATCTTTGGGTAGCTGTGGCTTCTCTGTATGAACAAAGTATGAATTGTGTTCGTGTTCTATTTAGGAAGTCTGAATCATTTCCAGTAGGCGTTAAGCTTCGTCAGGGTTGTCCTTTGTCTCCACTTTTGCTCCTTGTTTACATGGACAAAATTTCAAGACGGGCTGCTCTGACAGATGTCGGTCTTCAGTTCGGTTCCATCAGGATAGCATCTCTGCTTTTTGCAGATGACGTTATCTTGTTGGCTTCTTGCCCTGAGAATTTACAATGCCTACTAGATCGATTCACGATGGAATGCAAAGCGTCAGGGATGTTGGTTAGTACCTCCAATACTGTCTCGATGTGTTCGTACCGGATTCAAGTGTCAATGTCAATCCGGATTGGGGAAAGGTTCACATGTAAGTTATGTAGGCCAGCATTTACTATCATTTACAACTATTTTATAGCATACAGAAGTAGCGCCCATAAGCTTGAATCTTCAGGATTCAAACTGTAAAAATGTCTCATTTTTTATTTTAAAGATTTTAAAAATAAAAAGTAAAAGTGTTAATGTGGGGGGTGCCAGTTTTAAAAACGATTATTACAGTTTTCAAGTTTGAAATTACGGAGAAAAATATCTTGGTTTGGATTTGAACATTTTTATTCTTAATAGTATGAAGAAAAAAACCGTTCGTGAGACTTGCACAATTTAACATCTGTTTATAAATACTGCAAAACGTCGTCAGTTTATTAGATAATTTTGCGAGATTTACAATGTTACTACATTATCTCTGTAAATTCTTTGATAATACCGTCACAACATGGAGACCAGTGAAATACTTGGTCTGTTGTTAAATCCTGTGAAAAGTCAATTTCCAAAGTTCTTATTGAAGAGCCACTTTTTCGACTAGTAATTCCAGCTTTCTTCAATTTCATTCTCGTTCGTAAACAATTCGCCCACGTGTAGCCTAAAATGAATGCTCTACATTATGTATGCCTTATTTCCTAATTTGCAGTATATATTCTTGAATATTAGTTGAATTTTAGTTTGATTTTTTAATTTAGATTCAATTCTAAAGAACAAACTCACTAAAATAAATAAATTATTATTTTTATCAGAAAAATATTGCTACTAACTTTGAAGTATGTAAATTTAATAACATAAATACTTTATCCATAATATGACTGATTTGAGAAAAATAAAATCGAGGATCGAGAAATGGGGGTCAAAACCTGATAACATAGCAGATTATACTGATGATCTCTATTTCTCATCCATTTGCTCTCAACCGGTTACTCACTAATCGAATTCGCTCGCCACCTCAGCTCATCCCCTTCTAAATTCTCAAATCATGGTGGCATTGTCGCATTCGACAGTCACCCCGCGTCTATTCGCAAAATCACTTCCCCTTTCAGTCCTTGCTCTTTTGAACTGCTCAGTTGTCGTTCTTATAACCGATCACTTTAGATCTCGCCATTGTATACCGTCCTTGCTCATATGTTCCTACCTCCTTATCTTTTACCGAACTTGCTGACCTTGTCCCACTGTTCTTTGTCCTCCATACCTTCAATCGTTCTTGACGACTTCAACATCCGCCTCGACCGCCCTCTTCCACCGAGTCCATCCAGTTCATCAACATTCTATCCCACTATAACTACAAACACATCTCCACTGACCCCACACATATCCTTGGCGGGGCACTCGACTTCATCGCCGTACCCGATCATTTTGCTGCCTAAATCCAACTGTCCATCTTACATCCTGGTCTATCCGATCACTTTCTCGTCACCCTTGATCTCACTCACAACCACACCCCCTTCACACACCTACAATCCTACGTCGCCCTTGGAGAAATCTTGACCTCTCCCTTCTCCGCTCTGCCTTGCTCGTAACGTACATGAAACATTCACGATCTATCTTCTTATCATTCGTCTTCTTATCATTGCTTTTCGCCTTATAACTTCTCATACCCCTTCATTTCTCAACCTTCCTTTTCTCGACAATTCTCGTACTGTGTATTGTGCTCTGCGTTCCCGTAATTCCCTTCTTTTACATGTCCCAATCTACTCTACCTCTTTTGGCTTCCGCTCCTTCGTTGTGGCTGCTCCTCTCTTGTGGAATCAACTGCCTATTCATATCCGCCAATCAACATCTATGCCGTACTTCAAACGCCAAATCCAATTCTTTTTCAACAATTAACTAATTACCTGTGATCTTTGATGTTCTTTTTTTGTTTGTTAGTGGTCATGTAAGCGTGCATTTTGCACGCATTTGCCACGTTAAATAAATTGTTGTATTAGTATTATCTGCCCTGCTCGTAACGTACACTGTAGAATATGCTACAAACAAGGCCATTTTGCAAAAGTTTGCAGGTCAAAGCATCCAGTATCCTCAGATGTAATTGCATCTGCTACCTTTACTGCAACCATGAATATTTTGACAAAACCGAAAGAGGATCAAACTACTATCAATGGCCAGCTCTGCCAGACACTACCTGCTAGTGGAAGTGCAATTAATCTGATTAGAAATGATCTTTTAGAAAAATGCAAAGTTACTGTACTTCCTTCCGACTTAAAAGTCAGCATGGCTTCATCCAGCTATAAGTGATCATTGAGAGGCATGGTCTGCTGTACAGTTCGATTTATGGAGAAAGAATATCCTAATACACAGTTATTTGTCATTCCAAACTTAGTGACCGATGTAATGCTTGGTATGCCTTTTATGAATCTCCACTCAGCGGTAACGATGAACCTCGGAGGAAAATAACTTCATATTCACGTTAATTCAATATGTGCTATTATGAAGATTAAACCGCCTTTACTATTTCCTTTTTTGACAAACGATGTGCATCCTATTTCGATCCCATCCCGTAGAAGAAACTCAGAAGACCAAGCTTTTATTGCAGCTGAAGTAGAATCTCTCTTGAAAGATAACATCATCGAGCATAGTAATTCGCCGTGAAGAGCCCAAGTTGCTCTAGTACAATCTAAACAAAAGACTAGAATGGTAATAGACTACAGTTAGACCATCAAAATATTCACAATATTAGACGCGTTTCCTCTGCCTAGAATTGATGATATAATTGATCGACTATCACCGTCCCCTGTTTTCAGTCGTATCGACTTCAAACGAGCATATTATCAAATTCCTATACGTATTGAAGACCGAGAGTATCCAGCTTTTGAGGCAGCCGGAGAACTTTTCCAATTCAAGTGTATGCCTTTTGGCCTCACAAACGCAGTCGCAGCCTTTCAACGAGTGATGTCTCAGATTATTAAGAATAAACAACTTTCAGTAACATTCTGCTATTTGGATGATGTGGATATTGCTGGAAAAACAAGAGAAGATCATGATAAAAATCTGAATCGATTCAAAGAAGTTGCACAGCGCTATAATGTTGAATTCAACGATGAAAAATGTGTATTTAATTCCACTGATATTTGCATTTTGGGATATCAAATCAAAGATGGATTGATCTCTCCTGATCGAAGCCGCGTACAACCGATCATGAGCTTACCTGAGCCTACCAACTCCAGAGAGTTGAAACGTATCGTTGGTCTGTTTACTCACTATTCTAGATGAATTAAATCAGCTAACTGAGTCTACGTATTGTTATATAATTATAAAATAAACAAAACATAATAATGCTAAATCAAAATTTAATAATTAAATAATAAAATTAATAATTGTTTTTAGATTTTCTATAATTTAAATCAAGTTAAAAAATAAAAAATAAAAAATAAAAAATAAAATTTAAAATAAACGTCATTTTTATGAATTGACTAATAAATAACAGACGTTGTATCAGAATAAGAATTAGAGGTCATCAGGAGAAACTGCTATGCTATCAGGTTTCGGCCCCTAACTCCTCTACCCAACATAGCAGCGGGGCCAAATACATGCTAATGATGTATTTCCTCTGAAATAACTATCTAGTATCTTATTCTAATGCAAAGTATATTATTTATTATCCATCCATAAAAATTTGCCACTTAAGAGTTTAAATTTATTCTTTATATTATTGTGTTGATTTATATATTTTACTATTTTCTGCTTGATGTTATTTTTATAGTAACCTAGTTTAAAATATGTATCTATTAAATTATTTAAATGATTTTGAAGAAAGCCAATATCATTACATATTGTTGCAATTCTTAAAATTTCATTATTTAATGTATTATATTTTATATTATATGGTATGCATGAATGCTCATGCAAAAATATTTTTCTTGTAAATTTAAATATGTCATGTTTACGATATAAATTAATAGTAGTTTTAGTTAATGTTAATTTAATGTTCATATCTAGATATACACCTTCTTTATCATTAATATTGATAAAAGGGTTTTTAAAAGTAGTTTACCCATTGGCGAATACAGAATTTCCGTTATTATCCGATGCTAGAGATTCCTTTCAAGATCTGAAAGAGCAATTGTCATCTGCTACTCTTTCGGCAATCGATTTATCTGAACATTTTGTCTTAGAATCTGATGCTTCCGATTATGCTATTGGTGCTACTCTTTCACGAAACGAAAAGCATGTTGCTTTTTTTCAAGAACACTACATAAAAATGGCAAACGCTACCCAGCGATTGAAAAAGAAGTCATAGCTATAATCGAGGCCGTTTGATATTGGAGGCATTATCTTACAGGGCGAGTATTTACAATTGTCTCTGATTAACGAGCAGTTTCTTATATATTTACTCAATCATGTCGCAGTAAGATCAAAAATGATAAAATGGAGCGATGGCGTATGGAACTATCACAATACTGTTTTGATATATCTTATCGTCGAGGACAAGAAAACGTAGCTGCTGATGCTATTTCACGAGTTGCTATTAACAGTATTACTGACGATTTATCCAAATTACAGGATTTACATAAACAGATGTGTCATCCCGGTATAATACGTCCATGACATTATATAAAACTCAAAAACTTGCCTACTCAATAGATGACGTACGTCAAATATCGCGTAACTGCAATAGCTGTGCGGTTCTAAAGCCGAATTTTTATCAACCTCCTAGTTCTACCTTAGTCAAATCTACTCGTCCCTTTAAACGAATATCTATTGATTTCAAGGGACCTTTGCCAATTAATAATCGTCAAAAGTTTCTACTTGTAATTATCGATGAGTATAGTCGATCCCCCTTTGCATTTCCATGCGTAGATACGTCGTCCAAAACAGTCATCAATTGCTTAACTCAAATCTTCACAATTTTTGGCTTGCCCGATAACATTATTATTATTATTGAGCCCCGCGTGGCCGAATGGTGGAGGCGTGTGCATTGCAAACTCTATGTACAGGGTTCAAACCTCGAGCATGCACTCTCTATTGACTTCTCTGTAAGCACACGTCAAAGCCACAAGATCGCGTTGTCGAAAGACGTAGGGGCACCCGGTGATGAAGCGGGACCACTCTTCATTATTATTTCGACAAACAGACGAGCAAAGCTCACAGTTGCACTGTTAAAAAAAGAAAAGAAAAAGTAAAGAAAAAAAAGACTCACAAACAAAAGTCACAAAAGTTTATGTTTGAATGCTGAAACCGATCTTGAGTTGACAATTTCTTCACTTAATCGGTTCCACTTACTTACGATTCGGTGTCCAAATTGTACAGTTTTAGAGCGCATAACTCGGCGATGGGCTAAAGTAAAATTGTGTCCACGCAAAGCCCGACTTTTCCGAACAGTCATCAATTCTCTTAAGACGTGATTTCCCTTGTGTAAAGCTTCCCATGTTGAACACATATCTCGCCGAAACCGAAGGTCGCTTATAGAAACCATACCAAGTTTTTTTAGCCTTTCATTATAAGGTAAGGCTTTAACTGAATTTACGAGCTTAGTTGCCCGGCGCAGCACATTTTCAATTCTACTTTTCTCGTATACTGTTCTTGGGAACGAACATTGTGATGCATAGGTAAGATGACTGATCACAAATGCGTTGGCGAGTGCTCTAAATGAAACTGGACTCAACACACTAAAAGTTCTACGAATCATTTCAACCATTCGATTTGCTTTCGAGCAAGCCAACTCGGTATTCCAACTAGTCGAAAAATCATTCGCAACTACTATTCTAAGGTCGCTAAGACGAGTTACTACTTTAATGTTCTGATCCTCAAGATGATAAGTTGGATACACACTATGACTGCGTGATTGTAAACGCATACAAGCACACTTTGATATATTCAGTGACAGACCATTCTGTCACTGAATATATCAATTTCGCGACTGTTGAAGTCGCGAAATTGATTCACGCTAACTCCAATTATGCAATTATTGAACGAGAAAATGGTTGTCAGGACACTATATCAGCACAATACTTATCGAGATGTCCCAGTACTATTAAATCATCCGATTTTCAGAACGCTCAACCAGAAATACATCAGGTTTCTCAAGAGATACATAAACGTACATTCTCTAATGATGGTAATCATAATTCGGATGATTGTCCTATTCCAACAGAAGTAAATCCAAATGCCTTTCATAAGTCCGATGAAGAAGAATTTACGCCAGGCTATAAAATGAACGAAATACCTAGCATGCAATTCGGAAGATCGTCAAGAAAAACTAAACAACCTTCATATCTCAAAGACTATATATGTTGCGGTAAATGTTATGAAGCTATAAACTATTGATTTAACTTCTATTTGTAGATGATTTTGAATAAAGCCTTTTAAATCTCTATTTGTTCGATTCTAATTATCTGTTATATGGAATGTCATAACATGCCATGCCGATATGCAACACTTACAAGATGGCATAAATATGGTTAATAGGTGGAGCGAACTGACCGGAATCATGATTAACATTACTAAATGTGCCCACCTCATATTTGGTTCGCATTCTCAAAGCCATTGAGGCACATTTTGCTATTTGAATCGACACATTTTGTCTCAATTGACTAATGCAATCATTGTAGTCTAGATGTGATCTTGAGGATCTACATTTTGATATGGTCTGCATTATCTGATGAGCGCCTGGGCCAACCCCACCAACTGAGGAGTACACCATTGGAAAGAAGCTTCCCCGTTCAACCCGTGTGATACGTTCAGCATATTTCTGAAGTTTTTTATTTGCATGATATTTGAAGCAATCCAAAGAAGGCCTCTGACAGTACGACGGCGCGTGACAATTGAATATACATATGTCGATAAACGACCGCTCCGTTGCACTAACTGTTAATTTGTTAAAAGCGATATCTGCTCCAGCGTTTCTCTCTCTTGTCGTTGACTGTGATTCGAAGATGATTACGAGTTTACTGATTTTTCGAATTTCCGCTGCTATTGTGTCTCGCACTACATTGTGACGAATTATGGTAATACCGTTTGTTTTACAAGACAATGCATGAGAGATCGTGAGTTGTGCCCCACAAGAACAGAATCTTGCAAAATCCTTTATGTTACAATCGTATCTCACCGCTACGCCGTTCTGGAATTCGTTTTTTGATAATGCCAGCTTTGTTCCCAGACGTGCAGGACTTAGCCATGATGAAGCTCCCGTAGAACTCGCATTTGGGAGAATGTTTTGTAAATTTCTATTCGACTCCGATATAAGTTTTATCTTGTCATTGAGAACACTCTTTTCTCTTTTAGTACGAATGCATTTTGCGATTTGTTGTTTGTTTCGAAGTTCATCGCCCATAACTACATCGAATAGAGGTAATACAACCATAAGTGAATTTTCAAACTCAAAATCTCCTAGGCATGCGGGATCTATTATTCCGAGTCCACCATGTCTTAACGGTTAGTAGTGTAAAAGCGGAATGCGGATCAAAAGCAGCTACCTTACTTACTAGCGTAAGTACTTTGGTCCACCGAACACACTTATCCTTGATCTTCTCATTAATAAATTTCTTATCCCCTATATAGTTACCGAGAAACGTGAATCTATCTGTTTTTATTTTCAATGATGTCTTTGAACTTTGATAGCTGTTCTTGTGATATGTCTTTATGTGCTACAAGAATGCATTTCTCTGGGTTTACACTGAATCCATACTTTGGTCCAATTGTTAGCACTTCATTAAACAATCTCTTATTTTTTCAAGTGAGCCAACACATGCTCCATCGTTTGAATACCATCGATGTGTTTTTCCAGGCGTATGCTCTTGAAGACTTGTGATTAATGGTAGTGAAGCGGCAGCGAAAGCTGGCATGGAGAGTGGGTCTCCTTGTTTGAACCTTACAGATGATAACCATGTTTCACCCTGGACCGTAAGAACTGAGGGTTCATCATAGCAGTTATGCAGCGTTTGTGACAATGATGGACATATATAGTTCATATGCACAAGAGCTCGTTTTCTGTTTATGCAATTAAATGCATTACTTGCTTCTAACAGTAGCACACAGTTGTTAACAGACTTCTCGAATTCATGCCTAATTGAGTGAACCGCCGCCTCAGTACCGCTGTGTTGTCCTGCACATAGTTGAATTTGTCAGCATACATCAGTTAGGTCCATTCGTACTACTCGCATTATTACCTTCCCTACAATACGCTTAAGCACCTCGCCTACACCGATTGGTCTTACACCGGGTCCTTTGTCGAGAGGAATTAATTTGCTCACTAGATGTGCTTTGAGGTGTTCAGGTTTAATGAGTTGGGTTGAAATTGATATGGTAGATTCATGTAGTTGAACTATCAGCGCTTGAGATTCCTGGTCAAATTGCGTGAGCATTGATTGCCATAAGATTGCATTAGCGCATAATGGGTTAGCTGAACCTCGCACAGATCTCGCTGCACGTATTATGTCTTCGGCATTCAGTTCATGGAATCTCCACTCGTGGTGTTGTACAGTGGTGCAATAGCGCTTGTAATAAATAATAATAAATAATACGTAATAATATTTTTTTACGTTAAAATAATTCTTGGTTATTAAAATTCTTACAGTCGTATGCATAAAGTAAAAAGTTAGATAAGATATTTGGCAAGTCATAATATACAAAATAGCAGCGGGTCAAATTCGCATCGTTGTTGCACACCAATTTGAAGGGCATAGTCGTTCGGGAAGACCCTATTGATAAAATATATGAAATACAACTCTGCCTGAATAGCCTTTTGGCTTTGCAAATTACAAACGATTTCAGAAGAACGAAAAAATAAAAATACTCAAAACCATCGCGTTACAACGATTTTAACGATTTTTACAACGATTAATACGATTTCAACAATTGCAATAATTTCGATAGTTTTAATACACGACCAATATGGGCAAAAAGAAGCGTGTGCAGTCATCAGTCAAAGTCTTGAACTACGAATCAAATCAAGTACAGTGTTCCAAACCAGGATGTGATATTTGGCCATCAGTAACCGGTACAACTAATCAACTTATCGATCTTAAGATAAAAACATTCCTATGCGGCTACTGTGTGTCAGCTGAACTGGACTCACTACGTGCCTTGATTCAAAAAACTCAAAACAGCCAAGCCTGCACACATAAATATTCTTCCAATAATGATACACCTATCTCGCCAATACAGCATAATAATGACGGTCATGATACTAGGCAGCAATCAACTCTATGCATTGATGACAATAATATTTTATTGTCTAACATTTTTGAGTCGGCGGCGGTGATTAATCAGTGTAAATTGAATGATATGGGAAATTGTGCAGAAGATAAAACCGACGAGGGAAATTGTGTAGAACAAATTCTACCAAGGACACCTAAAGATAACCAGCTTTTAAAATTTCCGGTGGATGTTTCAGTATCAGTTGTCAAGTCGGTATCGATAGGACTCGAACCAGAGTCCAGTGCTCAAAGTGGAAATGACATCATATCTATGTCATCCATAGAGGAGAGCAACGAGCGAAATTGTACAGATGATAGTAGTAATAATCGATACACCTCCCTAGACAAACCCGTTAAAGTGAACTATCGTAATACAAATGTCCATTTAGATGGGTCCCGACAGCGACCGTTGATTCCACGAGATAGAGCTATAATAATGGCCAATATTGTTGAGTCGTCAGCAATAAACAATCAACATAGGTTGAATGATGACCTCGATAAAGTAAGGTCCATATTGGGACGTGTGTTATCTGATTGAGATTCGCAATTTATAACACCCTTGAAAGTAGTTTCCCTCTTTCGCATATGCAAATCTTATGACACAAACGCGAAACCTCGCTTATCAAAAATTGTATTCAGTGGCAAAGAGTACGTTAATGTTTTATTAAGAAAATCTTATAGACTTAGTGGTACTGGCATTAGATTACTTAGAGACTTAGACCCGTCAGATAGAGAAAAGTTAAAGCTGGCTAAGATTGAGCTTCATAAAAGACTCAACAGTGGGGAGCGAAATCTTAGGATTCAAAATTTTCAAGTAGTGCGACGCCGCCCTCGTGTGTTTTGGACAATGCTACTCTAACACGACAAAATTTCACATGCATCCGACCTCTCGAGCTCCGTCGCACCTATCAAAGGAATAACGAAAGTCCATATGTAACCAATATACCAGATATTTATTGTGAAAAATTTATAAATGTGTTATATTCTAATGTTCAAAGTATTCTCCCAAAAATGGTAGAGGTTTCGCTTCTTGCTGAAGAGAGTAATGCTAGTATCCTGGCATTCAGTGAATCTTGGTTGAATTCTAACATTGATGACTCAGAAATTGCAATTCCCGATTACAGCTCATACCCTTGTGATCGTGTTAATGTCAGAGGTGACGTGTAGTCATATACGCGCGAGATAGTATTACATCCAGTGTCCTATATCACGATAATGAGGAGATTAGTTACCAATCCCTATGGTGTCGATTCGAAAGCCCTGATTCCTCTGTTGTCATTGGACTTGTGTACAGAAGTCCTATGACATCCACCAAACGCCTCCGGAAAGATATAGAACGGTTTTCCTCTTACGAAAACTTGATCTTACTTGGGGACTTCAATATGCCCCGTATAGACTGATCCACTTATTCTCGTTTGAGCTGCTGTGATTGGGAATCTTCTAAACTACTCGATTTATTAAAAGATCTGAATTACTTTCAGTACATAAATCAAGACACTCGTTTCAGAGGCTCTTCTAGAAGTCTATTAGATTTATGTTTGTCTAACCATGATCTACCGATAAATATTGACTACATACAAGTTATAGGAGATAGTGACCATTGAAGTATGTTAATTCGCTTTCCGTTCGTTCTGCCTTCCATCAACACTTTTCACATCGAGCTTAACGTTTCCAAGACCGATTATAGCACAATCGGTAGGCACCTTGATCGCGTTGTTTGGCTTGACACATTTGTGGTCGGATTGGAATGTGCATGGAGGTTTTTTCGAGATACTCTTGCTTCTCTTCTAGACAGATATGCGCCTTTACGTGCTTCACGTTCCCGTAAATACAATAAACCGTGGTTTGACGTAAAGTTAGGAAATCTTCTCAAGGAGTGCAAGATCCTTTATCGTCGATATCGTCAATCTAAAGTAGAATATCAATTATATCGAAACGCAAGAAACAGATTTACGGCACTTAAAAGATCTAAGAAACTCTACTTTGAGAAATCACTCGTTCATAATATCAAGTATAAGCCAAGTTTATTTTTCAAATATTGTGCATCCAAAAATCGATCGAGATGCCAATGTTTTCCGTTACGTGTGAAAAATAAAGTAGTTGTCGACGATTATATGGTCGCTAATACATTTGTAGAGACATTCTTTCCTAAAACAGATAAATCAGTTACTGTACACGGCACCTTTCATCATCATAATAAATAATCTAACTTGACGTCACATATTTCTATCGCTCATGTATATGAGCAACTTCGACGATTAAAACGGTGTCATTCTGCTGGCCCTGACGGATTGCCATCCATCCTACTTAGAGAATTAGCATCCCGCATTTGCGGTCCACTACATCGAATATTCATATTTTCCTTATGCAAATCAAAGATTCCCCTCGACTGGCTAAAATCGATAGTTTGTCATGTATATAAAAAAGGTGATAGGTCATGCGCCAGCAATTTTAGACCAGTTAGTTTGACATGTATTTGCTGTAAGGTACTAGAGCGTTTGATTTTGTTACACATCAACCACCATATTTCGATAACCTTTTACATCCTGCCCAACATGAATTCCGTTCGAGTAGATCAACATTTTCAAATCTTCTAATTGCTAGAGATGATTGGTCCAGTGCTTTTGATGCAGATGTCGACACCGACGTGGTATTCGTGGACTTCTCGCGTGCTTTCGATACAATCAAACATAATATACTTATTGGCAAACTTATAGGACTTCACTTTGATTATGTAATTGTTAATTGGATTCGTGCGTATTTATTAGATAGAACTGTAGCAGTCAGAGTAAGTGAAACTTTGTCAGATTGGACTTCCATATGTAGTGGTGTACCACAAGGATCGATTTTAGGACCAATTTTATTTAATATATATTAACGAACTCCCATCATTACTGCTGTCAAAAACGTTGTTGTACGCCGATGATCTTAAGGTCTATCGCTATGTTGTTAATGACATTGACCGACAAATGTTACAGTCTGATCTCGATACATTGACGTATTGGTCAGCTGAGAACTGTTTAAGTATTAATGTGACAAAATGTGCATACATGCACATAGGGAATAAGTTTTCGACAACCATCTACTCAATTAACTTATAACCAATTCCTATGGTTCGTCAATATAGAGACTTGGGCGTCGTCGTTTCAGTTGATCTAGGTACTAGAAAAAATACGGAGCAAATATGTGCTGGAGCAACTCGAATTTCCGTTATGATTTTCAGATGTTTTAGTAAATTGAGTCATTTAAACTTTTATTCACTACACTATGTTCAAGTGTTCTTAACTATTGTTCTCCAGCATCATACCCAGTTAACAAATCGGAAGTTTCGTATTGAACAGGTATTGCGACGTTCTTCTAAACGGGTAGCGGGCCTTTATAACCTTACTTATAAGGAACGGTTAAGTCGCCTTAATACGCCTTCGTTATCTTCACTTCGAGCAATAAATGACCTGGTTGTAGTGGGGCGGGCGATGAGCAATCATGAGAATCCCGTTAGTGGTCTATTTCGTTTGCGAAATGACTCAAGATTACGTGGTCATCCACTTATCTTACAACGTAAACACTGGTGTAAAAAACGAAACATTCATTTTGCCGTGCGTGTCATTCCAGCTTGGAACAGTTTACCCGCGGAAGTGGTGAAGAAAACAAACAGACGTGGATTTGTATCTACTTTGAAGAAACTGACAAATTTTTAATTGCTTTGTTGTTAGTTTCCTTTTTATATTTTAAATTGTGAAGGTGTCTATTGAGCTACGCTCGCTGACATTCTAGTAATTTTTTAAGAGAGATTTATTAAATCTATTTATTTATTATAATAAACAAAAGATTTTGTTTTTCCGAAAATGAGTACTGGAGGATTCCTATTTGTTACTGTTCTGGTTGTAATACTGCTCGCTTGCCTAAACGCAGTGGCGTACCACGGGATGAGCGTGGACTTCACAAACTAGCAGACATTCTAGTAATAATAATGCCGCCCGATATTGACCGACTAAAAAAAGGCAAAGTCGTTTTGGAATTTTTTATAAAAAAAGATTTATTTTAAAGTGCCAAATGCGTGCCAGCGCACGCTTACATGACCACAACAAAACAAAAATTTTAATCATGTGTCGAGAAGGTGTGAACAGAGGAGGTGTATGAATGTGATAAAGGAGGAAGCGCGGCGAACGTCGAAAGGGAGTTCATTCTAGGCGAGTGGGAAGGCGACGAGGAAGAATCAGAGACCGTAGTTGTTGGAGTAATTGAGAACGTGGAGTAAGATGGTATGACGGGAACGCAGCGATAGCGAGGTGCGGCGAGTGTCGTCTAAGAAAGGAAGGTTGATGAACGATGGGGAGCCCACAGCGATGAGGCGAAAAGTTACGAGAAGACGGAGTTTAATGCGGATGTGGATGGTGGGCCAGTAGAGTTGGGCAAGATATGTTGATGTGTGGTCGAAGCGACTGAGATGAAAGAGCACTCGAACGGCGGAGTTGATTATTCGTTGTAGGGGTAGAATGATGGACTTTGGAGAATTTGCGTAAAGGCTGAAGCAGTAATCGATTTTAGGGAAGAGAAGCGATGAAAGAAGAGACATACAAGAACGGAAGTCGATAAGGGGGCTGATACGGTGGATGTCACGGAGAATTAAGTTAGCCGAGCGGACCTTGTCACGGACAAAGGGTTTAAGGGAAAGGTGATCATCGAAATGGAAGCCTAAGAAAGTAAGATTGGGTACTATGGGAATTATCGATGAGGCAAAATATACAGTGGGAGGAGATATGTTTGGTTTACGGTGAAGGATCCACATTTTTTGACTTGTCATGATTTAGTAGGATATGGAGATTGGAGAGACGTTCGTAGATAGAAGAAATACAGTTGGAGGCAGAAATGCCAATATCGTGTATGCGATGTGCGGGTGCATGAGCATAGATGATGATGTCATCGGCGTATTGCATGACGATAAAGGAGTAAGGTTTGATAAACGGAGAGAGATCGCCAAGCAGAAGAGAGAGAAGCAGGAAACCGAGGACTGAACCTTGTGGGACCCCGCAAAAAAAAGGATGGGAGGGGAGGGTGATGAATTAAAACAGAGGTCGATTAAAACCGCCAGAAGCAGAAATATGGATTTTCTCAAAACGTTTTGACTCTTAATGAGTTTTCATTAGTTGTAATCAGTTGAGTAATCAGAACTTTTATCTTGATAATTAATACTTATATATAATACTTGTATAATAAGATTACAATTATCATATATGTTTAATTTTACAAATTAATCTTGTTTTACGTGTGCTTATATTTAAAAATATGCTACTTTAAGAAGTATTGAAATCACAGGGTATTAATAATTTTTTTTTTTTTTTTTTTTTTTTTTTTTTTTTTTTTTTTTTTTTTTTTTTTTTTTTTTAAAATAATAATAATTATTCATAAAATTACATTTAAAGGTTCCCGCAAATGGGCCTTATATTGCAATTTGAGAGTCAAATCTGCATCATGTCATTCAGTCGTTGTTCCTCGAAAAAGGATGTCACGCGTTAGAGCGAACACAATCTTGTTCGGCGAGACCCACTCTTCTAATAGGTGCATTTCGTCTCGAACGCGGACCTCTGATACAATTTGAGGCAGATTTGCATAAAATAAAGGCGATTTTACGTTTGAGCTTTTGTATACAATCAGCATAGGGCTGCAGTGTTTTTTGAGATTTTAGCTTGGCTAAATTGCGAAGACAGAACAAAGCACCCGGACCAACACCACCTGCAGCTGTAAATATAATCGGAATGAAGACACTGCGTTCGACATCTGTTATCCTTTCTTCATATTTAGAACGTTTTCGATGCTCATGGTATTCGAAGGCACTTGCAGGTTCGCTCTGACACGATATGGCATGGTGATTGAAGATACACACGTCGAAGAACGTTCGCTCATATCGTGATCCGGCAAAACCGCAACACATGACATCCAGACGAGCTCCGTCGTCTTTACTAGTAGTGGGTCGTTGAAAATTAACGAATGTATCAATCGGTCGTAACGATGGCTCAACTTCGACACCGTGGCATACAGTTGAAAGTTCACTTGCTAGAAAATCCCTCACCGCATCATGTCGCACTGTCGGGAGACCACCTCGTTTACATGAGAGCAAGTGGTTTAGTTTATTTGGTCCACCGCATACACATGCCATTTGCGGAATTTCCAAAGGATCGAACCCGTAACGAATCGCAACAGCGTCACGGAATTCATGTGGAGTGAGAAGTTCCTCCTCACCTGCAAGCGGCAAAGCACTAAGCCACGCTGAGGCTCCTCGTATTATCGAAAATTTGATTGCGTGCCGCACGTGAGCAGGCAATTCATTAGATACCACTTGTAGGCGAGAAGAAAACATTTCTTGGCGATCTATCGATACTACTACGGAGGCATTCTGTTGCGCGGTACGTAGATCCTGCCTAAGTAATCCCGAGGTGTAGGTCTCACAAATTTTGAGAGAACTTTTGAACTCGATGGACGACGTGAAGACAGGATCAGAAATTCCTAGTCCACCCAAACTGAATGGCGAAGAAAATAATGTGAACATATCATTGTCGACACGACGATTAATCAACTTGGGCAGTAGTCCATCGCGTAATAGAAGTTGTAAAGGGATCAATAAGGAAGGCTGACACGGAGTCGTTCTCAAGAAATGTGTCCACTTCCATTGCAGTGAATGAGTTAGGCCGACAAAAGCTATGTGAGGATCGACATTAGCAATTAAACCCAAACGTTCGATCAGTACTGACCAATCACGAACTTTTTGATCCACAAAATCTTCCAAATAAGTTTGAGTACCGATTGGTGACCCTAGCACTTCTATTCCATTCGTATTACAGTGTACTTCATTAAAGTCTGGGTAATCTATCATACTGGATTCATGCAGTAGCAATTTAGTCTTACTAGGGTTCACATTATATCCATAAAGTGGCCCAATTTCCTTCAAAAATTTCCAAACTCTTAATAAATCCTCAGGCGACCCGACGAAGTTAGCGTCATCCGCATACCATCGTTGAACGACTGCTGGAAAACGATGACTTATTAAATGTATCATAGGAAGAGTAGCCATTGCAAATGCGGCCATGGCTAATGGGTCACCCTGCGTGACACCTTCATGGGAATAAATTGATGCACCACCTAAAACAAGCTCAGTATCGGCTGAATATACATTTTCGATTATCTGTGCGAGAGCTGGACACGTGAATTTGACATTTTGGAGCATTAAAGCACGATTTACTGAATTGAACGCATTTGTCGCGTCTACTGCAAGCAAGCCACATTTGGCGTCCGCATGGAATGATTCTCTGAGTGAATGAATTGCGAATTCCAATCCACTACGTTGAGAGGCACAAAGTTGTTCGATTCCGGCTGAATCTTGAATATCATCTTTGATTGATGCGAGAATAGCTTTACATATAATTCTACGTGCAACATCCCCAATACCAATAGGCCTTATGCCACCTGATTTTTTCGATAAAGCAATGAGTCTACTTGCTCTGAAGGGGTCCAGACATTCTGATCGCCATTTTCGGGTGGCTAGAGAGATTGCAAAGTCAGCGATTGCCTGTGCAAGCCGAGATGAATGATTGGAGAAGCATGTTAACATCCGTTTCCAAAAGAGGGCATCCAATCCAGACGGTCCAGCGCCCCCGCTTGTTTTTTTCGCAGCACGAATAATTGAATCCTTGTCCACTTGGAGAAATAAAGATGGATGATGTTCTCTTGCATTTATAATTCTTTTTTTCAGGATTGCTTTTTCATTTGCTGAACTGCTATCGGGATGCAGCGACTCGAGTAACGAACTAACAGAGCTACCGTCAACAATCGACGATGGATTGAGTACCCCAGTATCGCATTGTTGATCCAATAGTGAGGTTGCAGCACCAACTCTGCCAACTGACATTAATTTCCGATATTTACGCTCCCAACCGATTGAATTCTCACTGCGTATGACACCCGCGACCGCACGATCTTGTAGAATGCGGGCTTCATTATATAGATCCGAAATTTTATCTTCTTTCCATAAACGTATACGTTGTTCAAGCAGTTTACGCGTCAAAGACACTTTTAGAGATTGAGGTCGTTGAAATACACACCGAGCAAAAATGACTGCCTTTTCGAGAGAAGTGACATCCTCTACATTGTTGACTGCTGATTCATAGATACCCGCTAGTAAGTCGATGGATGTTCCACTGATTCCACACTTAGGTAGTACAATTGCCTGCGGTCTCCATTGGATAACCTTTTGATAGATGTCGTGTAAAGATAAAGAGGCACTCTCGACTACTTCAGTATCAAAACCACCAAGCATGAAATCATGCGTCGAATCAGACTCAGTTTCACCTTTTATCTCTATAACTTTAGATGACGTATCGTGAGTACGCCCTTTGTTTGTACAACCAGATGCTCGGCAATTAAAGCAGCATTGATTATTCTTCACACAAGAGCAGGATTTACATTTTGCAGACTGACCGTTGCATGAACAACAGAGAACTTGATTGGCAGGCTTACCACGAACCATAATATCCAAATTTGCAGGATAATAACGCAGAGTCAAAGTTGTCTTAAAATTTAGGGCAGGACGTACACTGGCCGTACGAAGTCGATATTGCTGTTGCTTAATAAATGAATCTGACAGTTTTGAACCAGAGCCCTTATATCCTGGGATGGTTATGCAGATTGAAAGTGTAAAATTGATCTTGTATATAGCTTTTGATATCAGTATATATCTTTATATCCGGTATATATATCCGGTATCAGTATATATTGTGTGTTGAAGATTGTAAGATGTTGCAATTGTATGTTATTTTATTGTATGTTATTTATTGTATGTTATTTTATTGTATTTACTTTAGATCTCAAACTTTTTTA
>WNNJ02001136.1:0-10952 GCA_012934845.2 Pomphorhynchus laevis | reverse complement strand
CGACAGCAGCTTAATACATATTGCTGTATTCCATTAAAATTCATGACAATAAATGTCATGCACGTTTGATGCAATCTAAATCATGCAATGCCAAATTCGTCTATTATGTAAGTTTTAAGTTACTACAATTTTATCGCTTGAATCAAGCAATTTATAGAAAATGCAATTTTTAAAAGTAAAGCAGACAGCCAAAACGTCATTAACATGGTACATGCTACTGATTTGTGCTTTTGATCATTATTAACGTTAAAGCGTGACAAATAGCATAGTAATCGTTATTTGTTGTTTTTTTTTCATTTTGCAACTTTTTACATTTTGCCGTATTCCAACGAAATGCATACTTTTGTTATGATGCTTGTTCAATGCAATCTCAATGACAAAACGATAATGTTTTAAATTTTTTTTTCAAAAAATTATTTATACAAACATAAAATATTAATGTTTTAAATATTACAACGAATGATGCTTTACCGCAACATATAAATTGAGTGATATATATAGAGATAGTTTTACAAGCAAATTTTCAGTTTATGAAAATTCAGCAGTTCGAATTAAGCAATTAAGAGAAAATGCTATTTTTCAAAAGTCAAGCAGGATGTCGAAACGTCATCGAGATTGATCATACTACGGATGTGTAATTGTGTCGTTTTGTAGACATTCAGAGGTTACTTATAGTATGCTTATCGTAAGTGTTGATAAGTTATTAAACGACAGCAGCTTAAAACAAATAGCCGTATTCCATTGAAATCAATGACAATATATATCATGCACGTTTGATGCAATCTTAAACATACACATGCCTAATTCTTTAAAAAAATATATAATGACCAAATGCCGCAACAAAAAACGCCTGTTATGAATAGAGATAGTCTTATATGCAAGTTTTAAAGTTACTTCAATTTTTGCGCTAAAATCAAGCAAATATAAGAAAATGCTGTTTTTAAAAGTAAGCAAACAGCCAAAACGACATTAAGATGGCTCATACTACTGATTTGTGCTCTCGGTCATCATTAAGGATACAACGTGACAAATGGTATGCTGATCGTTATCTATTTACTTATTTTTACATATTGCAGCTATAACATTTTGCCCTATTTAGATTACTTCAATTTTTTAAGTTACTACAATTTTGGCGCTCAAATCAAGCAATTTTTAGAAAATGCTATTTTTAAAAGTCAGGCAGACAGCAGAAACGTAATTAAGATAGCTCATACTACTAATTTGTGCTGTTGGTTATTATTTAAGTTTAAACGTGACAAACAGTGTGCTAATCGTTTTCTGTTGACTTTTTTCACATATTGCAGCTTTTAACTTTGTGTCTTATTATAACGAATTAAATACTCTTGTTATGATTCTTGTTTAAAGCAATCGCAATGACAAATACGATACTTTTTCAAAAAATTTAACGAATTACATTTTATTGCAACAAATAAATTTATCATATAAATAGAGATTGTCTTAAAAGCATATTTTTAGTTTAGGAGAATTCAGCAGTTCGAATTAGGCTATTAAGAGAACTTTTTACAAACAGTCAAGAAGGCAGACGAAACGTCATTGAGATTGATCATACAACGAATAGGTGCTTTTGTTTTCTTTAAAGTTTAGAGGTGACACATTGTATGCTAATCTTTAGTTTTGATCAGTGTTTTTACGACAGCAGCTTAATACATATGGCTGTATTCCATTGAAATCCATGACAATTAATGTCATGCATGTTTGATGCAATCTAAATCATGCAATGCCAAATTCGGTTTAAAGGCTAGTAAAATGACATAATGCGACAACAATAAAAACGTCTGTTATAAATAAAGATGTCTAATGTGCAAGTTTTGTGTTACTACAATTTTATCGCTCGAATCAAGCAATTTATAGAAAATGCAATTTGTAAAAGTCAAGCAGACAGCCAAAACATCATTAAGATGGCTCATACTACGGATTTGTGCTCTCGGTAATCATTGACGTTGTAATGTGACAAATAGTATGCTTATTGTTATCTGTTGACGTTTTTTAAATATTGCTGCTTTTAACATTTTGGCCTATTCCACTGAAATGCTGACTCTTGTTATTATGCTTGTTTAATACAATCTCAATGATACATACGATAATCTTTAAAATAAGAAAACGATGGATACTTAAACGCAGCGAATAAAATGACTAATACAAATAGAGATAAGCTAAAAAGCAAATGTTTAGTTTACGAGAATTCAGCAGTTAGAATTAAGCTTTATTGAGAACATTCTATTTTTCAAAAGTCAAGCAGGCAGCCGAAACGTCATTGAGATTGATTATAGTACAGACAAATGCTTGTGTACATTTTCGACAGTTGAAGTTGACACATAGTATGCTAATCATTAGTGTGGATCAGTTAATAAACGACAGCAGCTTAAAACATATTGCCGTATTTGATTGAAATCCATGACAATTAATATCAGGCATGTTTGATGCAATCTTAATCATGCAATGCCTAATTTGTTAGATGGACATAAAATGACATCATGCCGCAACAATAAAAACGTTTTATTATAAATAAAGATGGTCTAATATGCAAGTTTCAAGTTACTACAATTTTATCGCTTGAATCAAGCAATTTATAGAAAATGTAATTTTTAACAGTGAAGCAGACAGCCAAAACGTTATTAAAATTGTACATGCTACTGATTTTTTGCTTTCGATCATCATTGACGTAAAAACGTAACAAATAGTATGGTAATCGTTATTTGTATATTTTGTTCGTTTTGCAACTTTTTACATTTTGCCGTATTCCAACAAAATGCATACTTTTTTTATGATGCTTGTTCAATGCAATCCCAATGACAAAACGATAATATTTTGATTATTATAACGAATGATACTTAATCGCAACAAGTAAATTTAGTGATATATATAGAGATAGTTTTACAAGCAAATTTTCAGTTTATGAAAATTCAGCAGTTCGAATTAAGCTATTAAGTGAAAATGCTATTTTTCAAAATTTAAGCAGGAAGTCGAAACGTCATCAAATTAATCATACTACGGATGTGTGATCGTGTCGTTTGATAGACATTCAGAGGTTACTTATTGTATGCTTTTTGTTAGTGTTAATCAGTTATTAAACGACAGCAGCTTAAAACAAACAGCCGTATTCCATTAAAATCAATGACAATATATATCATGCATGTTTGATGCAATCTTAAATAAACACATGCCAAATTCTTTAAAAAAATATATAATGACCCAATGCCGCAACAAAAGACGCCTGTTATTAATAAAAAAGTCCAATATGCAAGTTAAAAGAGTCTTCAATTTTGGCGCTTAAATCAAGCAAATATAAGAAAATGCTGTTTTTAAAAGTAAGCAAACAGCCAAAACGACATTAAGATAGCTCATACTACTGATTTGTGCTCTCGGTCATCATTATGGATACCACGTGACAAATGTTATGCTGATCGTTATCTATCTACTTTTTTTACATATTGCAGCTTTGAACATTTTGCCCTATTTCAGGTTACTTTAATTTTTATAGGTTACTACAATTTTGGCGTTAAAATCAAGCAATTTATAGAAAATGCTATTTTTAAAAGTCAAACAGACAGCAGAAACGTAATTAAGATAGCTCAAACTACCATTTTGTGCTTTTGGTTTTCATTAAAGTTTAAACGTGACAAACAGTATGCTAATCGTTTTCTGTTGACTTTTTTCACATATTGCAGCTTTTAACATTTGTGTCTTATTATAACGAATTAAATACTTTTGTTATGATGCTTGTTTAAAGCAATCGCAATGACAAATACGATACTTTTTTAAATAATTTAACGAATGACATTTTATTGCAACAAATAAATTGACTCATATAAATAGAGATTGTCTTAAACCATATTTTTAGTATAGGAGAATTCAGCAGTTCGAATAAGGCTATTAAGAGAACTTTCTTATTATAAACAGTCAAGCAGGCAGACGAAACGTCATCGAGATTGATAATACAACGAATAATTGCTATTGTTTTTTTAGGTTTAGAGGTGACACATAGTATGCGAATCTTTTGTTTTGATCAGTTATTTTACGACAGCAGCTTAATACATATTGCTGTATTCCATTAAAATTCATGACAATAAATGTCATGCATGTTTGATGCAATCTAAATCATGCAATGCCAAATTCGTCTATTATGCAAGTTTTAAGTTACTACAATTTTATCGCTTGAATCAAGCAATTTATAGAAAATGCAATTTTTAAAAGTAAAGCAGACAGCCAAAACGTCATTAACATGGTACATGCTACTGATTTGTGCTTTTGATCATCATTGACGTTAAAGCGTGACAAATAGCATAGTAATCGTTATTTGTTGTTTTTTTTTCATTTTGCAACTTTTTACATTTTGCCGTATTCCAACGAAATGCATACTTTTGTTATGATGCTTGTTCAATGCAATCTCAATGACAAAACGATAATGTTTTAAATTTTTTTTCAAAAAATTATTTATACAAACATAAGATATTAATGTTTTAAATATTACAACGAATGATGCTTTACCGCAACATATAAATTGAGTGATATATATAGAGATAGTTTTACAAGCAAATTTTCAGTTTATGAAAATTCAGCAGTTCGAATTAAGCAATTAAGAGAAAATGCTATTTTTCAAAAGTCAAGCAGGATGTCGAAACGTCATCGAGATTGATCATACTACGGATGTGTAATTGTGTCGTTTTGTAGACATTCAGAGGTTACTTATAGTATGCTTATCGTAAGTGTTGATAAGTTATTAAACGACAGCAGCTTAAAACAAATAGCCGTATTCCATTGAAATCAATGACAATATATATCATGCACGTTTGATGCAATCTTAAACATACACATGCCAAATTTTTAAAAAAAATATAATGACCAAATACTGCAACAAAAAACGCCTGTTATGAATATAGATAGTCTTATATGCAAGTTAAAAGAGTCTTCAATTTTGGCGCTTTAATCAAGCAAATATAAGAAAATGCTGTTTTTAAAAGTAAGCAAACAGCCAAAACGACATTAAGATAGGCTCATACTACTGATTTGTGCTCTCGGTCATCATTATAGGATACCACGTGACAAATGTTATGCTGATCGTTATCTATCAACTTTTTTTTACATATTGCAGCTTTGAACATTTTGCCCTATTTCAGGTTACTTCAATTTTTTATGGTTACTACAATTTTGGCGCTCAAATCAAGCAATTTTTAGAAAATGCTATTTTTAAAAGTCAGGCAGACAGCAGAAACGTAATTAAGATAGCTCATACTACTAATTTGTGCTGTTGGTTATTATTTAAGTTTAAAACGTGACAAACAGTGTGCTAATCGTTTTCTGTTGACTTTTTTCACATATTGCAGCTTTTAACTTTGTGTCTTATTATAACGAATTAAATACTCTTGTTATGATTCTTGTTTAAAGCAATCGCAATGACAAATACGATACTTTTCCAAAAATATTAACGAATTACATTTTATTGCTACAAATAAATTTATCATATAAATAGAGATTGTCTGAAACCATATTTTTAGTATAGGAGAATTCAGCAGTTCGAATTAGGCTATTAAGAGAACTTTTCACAAACAGTCAAAAAGGCAGACGAAATGTCATTGAGATTAATCATACAACGAATAGGTGCTTTTGTTTTCTTTAAAGTTTAGAGGTGACACATTGTATGCTAATATTGCGTTTTGATCAGTTATTTAACGACAGCAGCTTAATACATATGGCTGTATTCCATTGAAATCCATGAAAATTAATGTCATGCATGTTTGATGCAATCTAAATCATGCAATGCCAAATTCGTCTATTATGCAAGTTTTGAGTTACCACAATTTTATCGCTTGAATCAAGCAATTTATAGAAAATGCAATTTTTAAAAGTAAAGCAGACAGCCAAAACGTCATTAACATGGTACATGCTACTGATTTGTGCTTTTGATCATCATTGACGTTAAAGCGTGACAAATAGCATAGTAATCGTTATTTGTTGTTTTTTTTCATTTTGCAACTTTTTACATTTTGCCGTATTCCAACGAAATGCATACTTTTGTTATGATGCTTGTTCAATGCAATCTCAATGACAAAACGATAATGTTTAAAATTTTTTTTAATTATTTATACAAACATAAGATATTAATGTTTTAAATATTACAACGAATGATGCTTTACCGCAACATATAAATTGAGTGATATATATAGAGATAGTTTTACAAGCAAATTTTCAGTTTATGAAAATTCAGCAGTTCGAATTAAGCAATTAAGAGAAAATGCTATTTTTCAAAAGTCAAGCAGGATGTCGAAACGTCATCGAGATTGATCATACTACGGATGTGTAATTGTGTCGTTTTGTAGACATTCAGAAATTACTTATAGTATGCTTATCGTAAGTGTTGATAAGTTATTAAACGACAGCAGCTTAAAACAAATAGCCGTATTCCATTGAAATCAATGACAATATATATCATGCACGTTTGATGCAATCTTAAACATACACATGCCTAATTCTTTAAAAAAAATATATAATGACCAAATGCTGCAACAAAAAACGCCTGTTATGAACAGAGATAGTCTTATATGCAAGTTTAAAGTTTCTTCAATTTTTGCGCAAAAATTAAGCAAATATAAGAAAATGCTGTTTTTAAAAGTAAGCAAACAGCCAAAACGACATTAAGATGGCTCATACTACTGATTTGTGCTCTCGGTCATCATTAAGTATACAACGTGACAAATGGTATGCTGATCGTTATCTATTTACTTATTTTTACATATTGTAGCTATAACATTTTGCCCTATTCAGATTAATTCAATTTTTTAAGTTACTACAATTTTGGCGCTCAAATCAAGCAATTTTTAGAAAATGCTATTTTTAAAAGTCAGGCAGACGGCAGAAACGTAATTAAGATAGCTCATACTACTAATTTGGGCTGTTGGTTATCATTTAAGTTTAAACGTGACAAACAGTGTGCTAATCGTTTTCTGTTGACTTTTTTCACATATTGCAGCTTTTAACTTTGTGTCTTATTATAACGAATTAAATACTCTTGTTATGATTCTTGTTTAAAGCAATCGCAATGACAAATACGATACTTTTTCAAAAAATTTAACGAATTACATTTTATTGCAACAAATAAATTTATCATATAAAAAGAGATTATCTTAAAAGCATATTTTTAGTTTAGGAGAATTCAGCAGTTCGAATTAGGCTATTAAGAGAACTTTTTACAAACAGTCAAGAAGGCAGACGAAACGTCATTGAGATTGATCATACAACGAATAGGTGATTTTGTTTTCTTTAAAGTTTAGAGGTGACACATTGTATGCTAATCTTGAGTTTTGATCAGTTTTTTTACGACAGCAGCTTAATACATATGGCTGTATTCCATTGAAATCCATGACAATTAATGTCATGCATGTTTGATGCAATCTAAATCATGCAATGCCAAATTCGGTTTAAGGCTAGTAATATGACATAATGCGACAACAATAAAAACGTCTGTTATAAATAAAGATGTCTAATGTGCAAGTTTTGTGTTACTACAATTTTATCGCTCGAATCAAGCAATTTATAGAAAATGCAATTTGTAAAAGTCAAGCAGACAGCCAAAACATCATTAAGATGGCTCATACTACAAATTTGTGCTCTCGGTAATCATTGACGTTGTAATGTGACAAATAGTATGCTTATTGTTATCTGTTGACGTTTTTTAAATATTGCTGCTTTTAACATTTTGGCCTATTCCACTGAAATGCTGACTCTTGTTATTATGCTTGTTTTATACAATCTCAATGATACATACGATAATCTTTTAAATAAGAAAACGATAGATACTTAAACGCAGCGAATAAAAAGACTAATACAAATAGAGATAAGCTAAAAAGCAAATGTTTAGTTTACGAGAATTCAGCAGTTAGAATTAAGCTTTATTGAGAACATTCTATTTTTCAAAAGTCAAGCAGGCAGCCGAAACGTCATTGAGATTGATTATAGTACAGACAAATGCTTGTGTACATTTTCGACAGTTGAAGTTGACACATAGTATGCTAATCATTAGTGTGGATCAGTTAATAAACGACAGCAGCTTAAAACATATTGCCGTATTTGATTGAAATCCATGACAATTAATATCAGGCATGTTTGATGCAATCTTAATCATGCAATGCCTAATTTGTTAGATGGACATAAAATGACATCATGCCGCAACAATAAAAACGTTTTATTATAAATAAAGATGGTCTAATATGCAAGTTTCAAGTTACTACAATTTTATCGCTTGAATCAAGCAATTTATAGAAAATGTAATTTTTAACAGTGAAGCAGACAGCCAAAACGTTATTAAAATTGTACATGCTATTGATTTTTTGCTTTCGATCATCATTGACGTAAAAACGTAACAAATAGTATGGTAATCGTTATTTGTATATTTTGTTCGTTTTGCAACTTTTTACATTTTGCCGTATTCCAACAAAATGCATACTTTTTTTATGATGCTTGTTGAATGCAATCCCAATGACAAAACGATAATATTTTGATTATTATAACGAATGATACTTAATCGCAACAAGTAAATTTAGTGATATATATAGAGATAGTTTTACAAGCAAATTTTCAGTTTATGAAAATTCAGCAGTTCGAATTAAGCTATTAAGTGAAAATGCTATTTTTCAAAATTTAAGCAGGAAGTCGAAACGTCATCAAATTAATCATACTACGGATGTGTGATCGTGTCGTTTGATAGACACTCAGAGGTTACTTATTGTATGCTTTTTGTAAGTGTTAAACAGTTATTAAACGACAGCAGCTTAAAACAAACAGCCGTATTCCATTAAAATCAATGACAATATATATCATGCATGTTATGCAATCTTAAATAAACACATGCCTAATTCTTTAAAAAAATATATAATGACCCAATGCCGCAACAAAAGACGCCTGTTATTAATAAAAAAGTCCAATATGCAAGTTAAAAGAGTCTTCAATTTTGGCGCTTAAATCAAGCAAATATAAGAAAATGCTGTTTTTAACAGTAAGCAAACAGCCAAAACGACATTAAGATAGCTCATACTACTGATTTGTACTCTCGGTAATCATTATGGATACCACGTGACAAATGTTATGCTGATCGTTATCTATCTACTTTTTTTACATATTGCAGCTTTGAACATTTTGGCCTATTTCAGGTTACTTTAATTTTTAGGTTACTACAATTTTAGCGCTCAAATCAAGCAATTTATATAAAATGCTATTTTTAAAAGTCATACAGACAGCAGAAACGTAATAAAGATAGCTCAAACAACCATTTTGTGCTTTTGGTGTTCATTAAAGTTTAAACGTGACAAACAGTATGCTAATCGTTTTCTGTTGACTTTTTTCACATATTGCAGCTTTTAACATTGTGCCTTATTATAACGAATTAAATACTTTTGTTATGATGCTTGTTTAAAGCAATCGCAATGACAAATACGATACTTTTTTAAATAATTTAACGAATGACATTTTATTGCAACAAATAAATTGACTCATATAAATAGAGATTGTCTTAAACCATATTTTTAGTATAGGAGAATTCAGCAGTTCGAATAAGGCTATTAAGAGAACTTTCTTATTATAAACAGTCAAGCAGGCAGACGAAACGTCATCGAGATTGATAATACAACGAATAATTGCTTTTGTTTTTTAGGTTTAGAGGTGACACATAGTATGCGAATCTTTAGTTTTGATCAGTTATTTTACGACAGCAGCTTAATACATATTGCTGTATTCCATTAAAATTCATGACAATAAATGTCATGCACGTTTGATGCAATCTAAATCATGCAATGCCAAATTCGTCTATTATGTAAGTTTTAAGTTACTACAATTTTATCGCTTGAATCAAGCAATTTATAGAAAATGCAATTTTTAAAAGTAAAGCAGACAGCCAAAACGTCATTAACATGGTACATGCTACTGATTTGTGCTTTTGATCATTATTAACGTTAAAGCGTGACAAATAGCATAGTAATCGTTATTTGTTGTTTTTTTTTCATTTTGCAACTTTTTACATTTTGCCGTATTCCAACGAAATGCATACTTTTGTTATGATGCTTGTTCAATGCAATCTCAATGACAAAACGATAATGTTTTAAATTTTTTTTTAAAAAATTATTTATACAAACATAAGATATTAATGTTTTAAATATTACAACGAATGATGCTTTACCGCAACATATAAATTGAGTGATATATATAGAGATAGTTTTACAAGCAAATTTTCAGTTTATGAAAATTCAGCAGTTCGAATTAAGCAATTAAGAGAAAATGCTATTTTTCAAAAGTCAAGCAGGATGTCGAAACGTCATCGAGATTGATCATACTACGGATGTGTAATTGTGTCGTTTTGTAGACATTCAGAGGTTACTTATAGTATGCTTATCGTAAGTGTTGATAAGTTATTAAACGACAGCAGCTTAAAACAAATAGCCGTATTCCATTGAAATCAATGACAATATATATCATGCACGTTTGATGCAATCTTAAACATACACATGCCTAATTCTTTAAAAAAATATATAATGACCAAATGCCGCAACAAAAAACGCCTGTTATGAATAGAGATAGTCTTATATGCAAGTTTTAAGTTACTTTAATTTTTGCGCTAAAATCAAGCAAATATAAGAAAATGCTGTTTTTAAAAGTAAGCAAACAGCCAGACCGACATTAAGATGGCTCATACTACTGATTTGTGATCTCGATCATCATTAAGGATACAACGTGACAAATAGTATGCTGATCGTTATCTATTTACTCTTTTTTACATATTGCAGCTATAACATTTTGCCCTATTTCAGGTTACTTCAATTTTTTAGGTTACTACAATTTTGGCGCTCAAATCAAGCAATTTTTAGAAAATGCTATTTTTAAAAGTCAGGCAGACAGCAGAAACGTAATTAAGATAGCTCATACTACTAATTTGTGCTGTTGGTTAT